>JAKJJM010034273.1:0-23186 GCA_021901965.1 Pipa carvalhoi
ATAGTTGAGGTCTACCTATGATGTAAATTACAGACGCCTCTCATCTTTTTAAGTGGGATAACTTGCACTATTGGTGACTGACTACTTTTTTTCCCCACTGTATAATACCTGCCACATACTTAAAGGGTTTAAACTAAGGGTTAACACACATTTAACCCTTGGTTTATAACTGCCTTTACATACCCTTTAATTATACCCAACAAGAAATGGAAAGGTTGTTTTGATTATCAGTTTACTGTTCTCAAACTTCTGTTTTTTTACTTAAAGGGGATGATTTTCCCCTTTTAAAGAAAACATTTTACAATAGCACCTACGGTATCATTGTTGGTTTAGTTATGGTATTTGCCATATAAGGTACAATAAAGATGTACTAAAATAAAGGGTCTACCTATTTCATTGAAAGAAAAGAAATGAGGATCACACATTTAAAGAAGCATGTCTTTGATCTTTGCTTCCAAAACTTATGTTGAGAGGTTTCATGTATTTCTAAAATGATTTAGAGGGTCATGACATCTGAAATAACACTGATTTTTGGCACTCATCACTGCGATCTTGTTTGGTCTTTAGAAGAAATATGTGCTTAAAGTGACATTTGCTTCCCATTTTAAAACCTTGAAGTTTGTCTTGTTAAAAAATGTAATTATTCGCTTTTTACACCATGGATAAGTGTACGTAGTGTTCTGTGCTGTTTTGGCAGATGCTTATTTTAATGAAACATCCCACCAGCTATTAAAAGCAAGTAAAACTCTCTCATCTTGACAAACCATACAATTTGCAATAGCTAGTTTTTAATGTAATATACTAATGCAGTGCATCAAAGCATACCAAAAATAAACAACTATTTCATTTTGGCGCTTTACAATGTAATGAAGGATATTGTATTGATGCAAGCCTCTGGAACATGTTACTAGCTTGTTTCAGTGTGTGCTATGTGCAATTAAAGTGAATAATGAAGAAGAATTACTAATTCACCGCTTCGCTTTACAGCCAAACTCACTCTGAGAGCTGCATACTCCTTTCAGCTATAATACTCACATTTAGAAACTACCTACAAATGTACTATGGCTGGTATTGTCAAAATCTTTAAAGCTGATTTTGTAATATCAACTCAAGACATCAGTTTCTCCACAGGACTTGATGTAAATGTACCTTATATACCTGTATATGTTTTATTTTTGGATGAGGGTTTACAAGTGGTTGCTGTTAAAATTCGACCTGTGGAGGTATGTCTTGGATCTCTTAAGTCCATGGACATTTACTTTAACAACCCTGCTTCCAGGATCTCAAAAATGGCTCTAAGCAACTGAATCATCTATACTATGTTACTGGTTACATGGGCAATAGCAAATAGGAAGAGGCAGAGCAGAGCCTGATGATTTTTTTCATTGATGCAGAATATACCAGTCCAGAGCACCACCACATGTAATGTTGACACTGCTGTTCTACCACCACAACCTTCCATATACACCAAAGCTTCTGATAGGATTCCTCTAATGTTCTCCTCGTTATTTCTCTCCCCTGAGGTATGGAACAGGGTGTCACATGACAAAAAATTAGCAATTATCCTTAATTGTTGAAATAGTTCCCTGCCTACCTTAACCACTCTTTCTCTTATTGTTTTAACAGGGTTATAATTTCCTCTCCCTGATGATTCAGTGATTGAAGTTGCTGAAGGCATGCAAATGGAAGGTGAGCTAGCACTATTACTTCTAGTTCTTGTCTGTATTGTAGTACCATCATCCTCATCAATATCATTATTATGAAAATATACATATATTAGTATAGAGAAAACTTAGAAGTATCCTAATAATCAGTTCATTTATAGACGTGATTCTGCCTCTGTCATGAGGTGGCATTACCTAACTGTATTTGTTCCTCTCTTAGAATGACATATCAAATAAATCTCAAAGTAATTAAATGGCAACCAGAGACATAAAAGTGAATTGACCTTTTTTTGCACAAACAACTCCTCCAAATTCAACACAATAGTTTTAATTAAAAAGAAAAAAAAAACTCTCAGTTTGGAGTTACACATGTTGTCATGTTTTATTTTTCCCTTCAGTGTTAGCTCACATGGATATTACTTTTAGTCTGTAATCGGTTGACACGTCCTCCGCCGTCTTTCACACTAATTTTATTTTTCTCTGCAATATAAAGGACAGATTGGTCAATTCTATTAAATAGGTTTCCCACACAGAAGATAAAATATTCAACTCCTGTATCTGTTCCTCTTAAATCAGGTTCACAAAATTTGACATATGAATGGCAGCTCAAATGGCAACCATTCTAAACTGAATTTTTATTAAATAAAACTGCTTCACTGCTAATTTCCTTTACCATTTCGAGTAATGCCTGGTCATAATCATGTGAATCCATAAAGTATATGAATTAAGACATTATGGGCGAAATTTATTAATCTCGGAAAGACCGCTATCGGTCATTCCGAGATTCTCGCCGGAGATGATCTCACGAGATCTTCCTGTGAGAATTTCGATTTCCTATTCTGAATTCGGGTCTTTCGACCGAAAGTTTAGTAGCCATAGAAGTTATGGCTACCTTTCGGTCAAAAGACCCGATTGCGGAATAGGGAAAGTGAAACCCCTGCTGGATCATCTCTCGCGAAATTAAGCCCGAAAAAGACTCGAATCCGAGTATTCAAGACTTTTCGGGCTTTATAAATTTTGCCCTATGACTTTATTGAAATGTAAGAATTTAAAGACTTAGGAATTCTTTAATATAAATGTTTGATTCTGGAACACAGTTTGACTTTCTTTTATAAAGGAGGTCACATACTCCATCACTAACAGCACGGTAAGGGATTGCAGACCAATCCACTGTAACACTGAATGGGTTATAGAGTTTCATGTCTTTAATCCCTTCACTGTTCTGCAAGACCCTTTAGAGCTGTGGGGATTAAAGATGCATTTCTGAAGAGTGCAATGTGAAGCAAAGATTATCAAGGGTCCAGGATAAAATAAAGAGAAGTCTGCAGCTTTCAGATATGAAAATATATAAGCACATCACAGGAAAACATATACAAAGGGGTATTGTATTAAGTTATTATGTTAACTCTGAGAGCATGAAGATCAACTTTAATTGCATTTTTAGGCAGTGCATTTTTGGGTGGAATTACACCCAGGCCCAAAGCTTTATAATATTAAAAGGGCAATTTCCACTTTTGTTTAACATATGTATCATATATATAGGCCCACGTTGTAATGTAATATAATACAGAGGAGTGTCTTCTTCATATATTTAGTATTTCATATTCTGATACCCTACCCCATGCTTGGCTACAAGATGATTTAGCGCTAGGAACATCTAGATTGTATGCTTGGACATAGTTTGGTTTTTATTTGTACAACAAACTGAGTAGTGGGTCATGTCCTGGAAGTTGGGAGCATAGCATGTGTGGTTAAGACTAGATACAAGGAAAGAAAAAACAATCCCCAATATTTAGTCATAGCCTATACTGAGTTACAATATAATACCCTGGTACTGCAGCTCATTGATTATCACTGTTTCTATGCAGTGGGCGACAAAGTTAAATATCCTCCATCTTCATGGAGTTCTTATGTCCTCTCCATGGTTTTGTGGGCTTTTTGTAGTTAGCCCATATTATTCAAATCAAAAACAAACAAAAAAACACATCTTGGTAGGTTAATTAGCTTCCATTTATATATTTACTTTAGTGAGTATGAAATTAGATTGTAAGGTTCACATAGACCAATATAAAGGCACATGATCTGTTGAGAGCTGCATAATATAAATATATTATTATTAACATATATTACAGCACAAACAATATATTTTTTTTAGATGATTGTTTATTCTAAGCTTGCTTCTAGATTGGATTAAGGCAGATACTTGGACAGAATGCATACAATATGATATGTTTTGTTTGATTAAATTGAATGTACAGGCTATTTCTACTGCCTGTTTAGGGTTTGTTTCTGAAAACAGGAATTTGAATGGTGTAATTAAGTTTTCTTTTTTCTTACTAGATTGCTTAAAATTGCTTATTTTTACTGCTGCATTGTAACTTTATTTGTTTCTATGTTTGTTTTGTATCTTCTCTTTCTTTATGCCAAACTTCTTTTATTTATTTTTTTGTTTTTGCAACAAAAGTTTCTGCGGTGTTTTAAATATGTTTTGATATGCTCAACAATTTGGGTCCACTTTATCACTGCCTATGGTATGGAAAAAGTAGCCATTTCTGTTACCCACAGTACCTTTAATGGGAGTATGTACTGGTCCACATTTGCATACATTAAAAGGGATGTTCACATTGGAATTGATTTCAGTTTGATGTTGAGAATTCTAAAACAATTTGTAATCGAGTTTACCAATTTTCAACATAGGATGTCAGTTTATTTCTATTTCTGCCATGCTATAGTTTCTGTGGACAGTTATAAGTGTTGTTACTGTGGTAAAAACAAGTGGGAACAACAATTGCCTCAGTTGTAGCACTCTCTACCAAGTTGGAAGCAACCCGAGCTTCATGAATTGACTTTCTTGTCCAATCTAGCCAGTACTTGGAATTGCACACGGTGATTTCAGGCTTGTGTGTGGTTAAGTAATGTAGAACCCACCAGCGTTGAACTCTGAAGCAGAGAAAGGGTTCTTTTTGGATAACATATATTTGGTAGTCTGATGTAAAAATCTGAGTTTAATTTATTAATGCCAACTTTTTACCTCAATTCACAGTGCCTGGGGTAAAATTTTAGTCTGGGGTTGTTTCTTCCTATTTTGGGATGAATTCATTTTTTTCCAGGGCAGGTAAATTGTAATTTTGTACCATATAACTTTGTGTTGGCAAGACAAGACATATGAAAATGATTTGTAAATTTTGCTGTGAAAGAACTTGAATGCAAATAAATCCAGGCTGCTTACCAGGTAATATCAAATGGAAATCCCCATTTTATTGTGGAACAAGATTACACAACGTTTCGTTGGGCAACCGCCTCCCTTCATCAGGCGTACCACCGGATTCCTTCAGTTCCTTAAGGGTACCTCGTGAATTATAGATTCATTCACTTATTTTTTAGTTAACTCATCCATGCATTCGACCAATTTTTGAGGACACTGAAGGTACATTTTCAATGTGAATAAATGATAATTTCATTGAACTTTCCACAGGAATGGAATGACAGCTGCCACTCATATTGATTTATAGAAATATGCAGGGAATTCAGGCTTCTTTTATTTGAAATAACCTATTCCTTTTTAAGTTTTACAGAACATTTATAAAAAAAATATTTTAATAAAATATTACTGCTTTGGTTAAAAGCTTCACATAGTTCCTGGCACCCAATGTTAAAGGTAAAGTTGTTTCATACATCGTGCACATATTATGATAGAAAACATACCATTTTCATTTTGCGCAAGTCATTTACATAAAAGCCAGCATAGCCTTTGGGTCTTCAACCTGAGAAAAGAAAGGGTCATCTGAGCGTCCTTTTAAAGAGGTTTGGAATAAGCACTATATAATCCTAAATTAATAAGCATAAAATACATTTTAACATTAGAGTATGTGTGTAACTTTATTTCTAAATACATTTTGCAAGCATTTTTTGTGACTTTTATTAGGTGTTGATTTATGGTTGAACATACAAGATGCCTCAAAAGAGATAAAGGGGTGTAGCTATTTCTTAATAAGGGCTTTTCAACAGGGCACTGAAACTATAACAAGGTTATGTATGTATGTATATTTTTATTTATGAAGCGCCACAGGATTACGCAGCGCTGTACAATCCAACAATACAATTATAATACAGACAAGGGAAAAGTGCTTAACAATAGTACAAGTGATGTAAATTACAAGCATATAATCAAGAAAATACATCACTAAGTGCAAGACCATGATTGAAACAATAGGATGGAGGTCCCTGCCCCGTAGAGCTTTCAATCTAAATAAATATTATAAATATTATAGGTGTGTCAGGTCAATACAAACAACATCCAAGACCTTTCTATTGCACATACTGGTTTCAAGGAGATTAGTAGATTTATGTCCAAAGCAATAACAATCATTCTGGTGAGTGCCTGATATCGTCTAGTCAGTAATATTCTATTAGAGGTACATGTACTGAAGCTAGATCTGTACATTACTGTTCTATGCTGAATCACAACCGAGGAACTAGAACATTGAAATAGCAGTCTGTGTGGAGGTGTGCCAGGAGATGAAGATGATTACTTAGCAACACAGTTATACTTTGCAGTCTTTAGTAGAAAGAGATCATGGAAGAAATGTCTGTATTGTCTGTTGATCTAATTATACATGGTTATTAGATCACTACTCAGCCATCTTTTTTCTAAACTAAATAGAAAAGAGATATATTTTTATTAATCTTTATGGGTTCCACGATAACCAGTCAAAAGCACTTTTAAACCTACTTGTTATTTGAAAGTCTTTGTTGCAGCAAGGTTGCAGGCGTTACCTCATGCTTGAGAGAGGGCTGGATGTAACGCATTGTTACTGCGTACAGCTGGTGCATTGCCCATGTCGGAATAAAGGATTTTAAATAACAAGTAAGTTTAAAAGGGCCATTTATGTAAGATCTATCTGTTTTTTTCCCATTTAGTTAAAAATCTTGACATGTATTCCCCCCCCCCCGTAACCCCTGCATAATCTTATATTTATCAGTGTTAAAACTTATTAATGCTTTTTCTACCCACACCACCAAATTTATACAGATTTATTTGTAATACTGTGCTGCTTTGTATTGTCTGCAAAAATTTAAGTTTACTGTGAATATCTCCTAAAAGTTCATTAATAAATATATTGAATAGGACCCCTATAGTACCCCACTAGTATCACTAGTGACTCAATCTGGTTATGTACATCTTCCTCCATTTTCTACCATTGATCCAAACACTAACCTGTGTAAGGCTATAATGGCAGAATTTACTAAACCCAACCCATAGTCACATTTCCCAAGACACATCTATATGCATCTACACATACCCAGGCTAGCACATTAAACCACAGGGTGCAGGCCCCACTTACAAATTGGAGCAGTACACTTATAAATCAACTTAAAGAAACAGGGCACCAGTGGTTCTTGCGTTTAAACACACTCACATTTATTGTAACAAGAAATGTTTAACGAGGTAGGGACTTATAGTTCAGCAACACCATCAGATAAATGATGCATTTCCAATTTATACTTTCCACAGGTGACATAGTATAATAACAGCAGGTTATACTTATCAGTACCACCAGGCCTCTCAGAGCTCCCAGCCTTGTCCCATGTGATTCCTACTACTGGATGTGAGGATTCATGAAAGCCCCAATTCCTGGCTGGACCTCCACAGGGATCTTCCTTCTCTGAGTGAGCTACTCCCTAAACCTGTCCTAATTTGAATCCTTTCTGTTCATCCCTTTTAGTCAGGATCACACTGGGCCCCCTAGGCCACTAATACTCCTGGTAGGGTCTTAGGCTACCCATTCCTTTACAGGCCCTATCCTGGCCTCTCTCACATACTAAGTGAGCTAACATTTCAGGGACTAACTCTCTAGTTCACTCATTCAGGCCCTCCCTTCATCAGCTTATATAGGCTAGGGAGGGACCTAACTATGACTCTGTCTCTGGGTAGAAATTCTAGAAAGGCCCAGAAATGTAAACAGGTGCTATTTCACCTCAGGTCACTGCAAGGGGATCTAAACTTGCAAAATATAACATAATTAGTAGAAGGAGTTATATTGATGCATTTCTAGGGCATCAATATTCACCAATTCCTACACCTGTTTACACACATTTTCCCTCAGTCTAAGAATTTTCATTTTTATGTACCAGTGTTTTATGTGACACAGTATCAAGTGGTTCTTAAAAATCAAGATATATGACATCCAGTGATTCACCTGGTCAAGTCTAGTACTTAATTCCTACAGTTTTTCATTGAGATACTTTAGGATAGCATATCTTAGAAAGCTTTCAAATTTCTTTCAACCACAATGTAGGTTAAATGTTAGCAGCAGCATTGGGCTATAAGGATACACAGGGATGTTATGGCTGGCACCACTGATTAATAGACCCCCTTATAAGGGACACAAAGCTAATGGGCCTCCTTCACAGGACCCCCGTAGAGATAACTGCCAGAGAACTGAACCAGTACACTGTACAATAACTCAGGAGAGGGCAAAGAAGCTTAGCCACTAACATAAACAGCAGCAAGTAGTAACTTGATAGGGGGCAGAGTCAGAGGCATGGTTGGAACAGCCAATCAGAAGTCACTAAAGCCAAGTAACAAAGCAAAGAACAGCAAGCTAGAATCAAACCAGTAAGGAAGCCAAAGTCATTGCCAGCAAATTCAATACACAGACAGGAGATACACAGGGAGCTAATAACATGGTAGAGACAAGGATTGAGCTAACTCATGACCATAAGTACACCTAATCAAGTCAGATATCACAGAGAAACCTGTATTCTCAGGTGAGGTCCTGGTTAAATACCCTCCTGTTAGGTCCTATTGGCCACTAGAAATGTTAACCCTCGCATACCATCATAAAAGTTACATTTACAAGCCTATAGTTTATATCCTCACTTTTGGATACATACCACATTTGCTATTCTCGAGTCCTGCCAAATGAACTTTTTCCATTATTGAGTTCCTTGAATATTAAAAATAATTTTCTTGATGTTGTTACCGAATTCCTTTAGAACCCGGAGGCGTATGACATCTGTACCCAATGATGTGAATCATTTTAAGTTTTTTGTAAGGTGATACTGTACTTCATCCTGGGTCAGACAGGCCATATTATTATTATTGAAAAGTTTTCTCTATCCCTCTGAATTTTAATTGTCATTTTATTTCATTGTTAATCTGTGAAATACAGTGGAAAAGGTTTAATAAATTTGCTCCCTCGACGCCAATCACAGTTCTTTGCTCATTACTTTTCAAAAGGCCAAAACCTTCAGTTTTAACCATTTTGACTCTTTATACACCATAAAGAATGTAACTTTTTACAATGCATATTTCTTTAAAATTATCTAACTGTGTCTGTACTTTTATTTTTGAGGACATTATTAAAATCCGTGAGGTTAAGGGCATCTCTAAGCTGATAGAATTTTGTCTTCATGAAGTTCAAAGGTTTTGTGGGCATAAAAACCTAATTGAAAGACAAACAGAAATATATTAAGGTCATTATTTCCTAGGTGCCCCCTAACCAGCACCATTTTTATTTCATCAGTCCTATTGGTCTAGTTGTTCCAGCATCAGTTAGTTAGTAAAAACAAAATTGTTAGTATATGTGAAAGGTTTCTAGAGTTCCTGACATGTAGGCTACATGCTGAAAAGCACCACAGTCTTGCCTTTAAACAGGGAATTCTTTTTCAGATGGTCACAGAATAAGAGAAGATTAACACCTCTTCTAGTTGATTTTAATACTTTTAAGGGGCAGTAGCAGACAGTGACCTTTTTTCTATTTTAAAATATTTAGTGGAATAAGATGAAGAAGCCTCTACAACTAAAGCAGACATGCTATATCTAGTATCAACCCACAGCTATGGCTACAAGAGCAGCTATTAGTATAAGACCGTAGAGTTGGCGTTCTAACCACCTTTTTTATGCAATCATACATCTTTGGTTATTTACTATTTTTCCTGCTGTCTGTATCGGCTCCATTCTTTTTCAAGCAACAGGATATAGTTTCAGCTCTGTTTTATTACTGTCATTAATATGAAAACTTGGCTTTTTAATGGAATGTAGGCAGCGCCATTTTAATTTCTGGAGACTGGCATAATGGCTTTTGGATACAGATTTACTTCATTTTATTTCCCTGTCACTCATCAGTAAACAGAATCAAAATTAACCATGATAGGAAAGTGCCTCCTGCATACATAATGTGACAGCTTTTAAAGTATATATTTTTATTTATTTCCCTATTCCTCTCCCTACCTTTCCATTACATGAAAACAAACATAAAGTCAAATAAGGTATCTAAGCAGTTTAACGATGCCTTTGTTTTGTTTTTTTTTCAGCCAAATGAGTCATTCTCTACTTAAGCCTTTCATTATTAAACTATAGTCGCTTACTTCCAATGCGTCTAAAAACAGACAGCTAGACGGCATGTATCTGGAATGAGTGTTCAATGAATTAAAACCACTATAGAATGTTTTCTTTCATGATCTTATTTCTTTTGGTGCTTAGCAGTTGGTGTATTGCTAATTAGTTTCTGATGTTCCTGTGACATCCTTGAGGGTCATATTTCATTTGAGAAAGTTATTTATTAAAGTTAGTGAGAAACAGAGTAGAGATTAAATATTTTTATTGACTGAAACTAATTGCACTGTTTTATTATACCAACTGTTACTTTACATAAGCTTTAAAAGAAAGTGATGTGCTTAAATCCAGTAAGGCCAATATCTCAAGCAGGGGCTATTTTATACAAACTACACAGTTTATTTAATCTTCTGTAACAAATGCTTCTGATAATTGTAAAGGAAAGGCACGAGGCCTGGGTTATAAATTAAGCCGAATCACAAAAAAAAAAAGTTGAAAACTACTTGGTAGGATTTCATTTCCCTTTTGAAAAATAGTTGAATTTTTCAGTTATTTATTGCACTCTGATGCAGAAAATACAATCTAAAACAATGGCTGACATTGTTATTATCCAACTTTATTGCCCTACCAACTGCATCCTGCCATAAAATTGCAGAGCCGGTATAAGACAATTGATGTATGAGGGTAGTTTACCAGTAATCTGAGTACAAAATCTAACTAGGACTGCACAATATGTAATTTTATTTCTCAAGGATATTGTGTTTGCTTATTGAGTGATTTCAGGAGCTTCTAACTTCAGAAAATTGTCAATACAGCCTTAAGCTATGGAATAGGATGTGTACAAGTATGACATTTTTAGGCTTCATTTAAAAAAGTTAAAAACATTTTAAGGTACCATTCTAATGCAGCTCTGAACATTTTAACAACACATTTACAGTACATAAAAAAAGATAAGTACTTAAAAAACAGAACATACCAAGTTCCAGAGAACCTTAGCATTTAGATAGAAAAGAACGGAGGTCCCTGCTCTATAGGGCTTACAATATAAATGTAAGTGTGATGAGTACTTTTCTTAAAGTGGTAGAGCATTGCCTCTTAAGTTCTTACACATGAAACTAAAAATGTAAGTTTTACTTTAAAAAAATGAGAGCCTGTAAGATGTAGAGAGGAGAAGGATTCCATTGTATGTAGCAATGAGAAAAAGAAAGGTTTATGGTGGAAAAGGCAATAATATTGGTGGAGTGTAAAGGATGTGTCTCTGTGAAAAGCAGAGAGTACGTACAGGAACATATGGGGACACCATAGAGGAGGAGTAGGGTGATGTATTGAACGTTAAAATGAGGACTTTGTAAATGTTTTATAAGACACTCAAAACTGGGCTCATTTTTTCCTGACTATTCTAAGGTGGAAGAGGCAGCCATGCAGAATGCCAAACTGTGAGGAACACCAGCAGCCTCCGTGCAGCAGCTAGCTATTTACACACCCAAACCTTCACCACCTCTTTGACCAGACCCTCACAGTACACACTGCATATGGGTGATTCCTGGAAAGGGAGGTGGTTGACCATGTGGCTGCAAGTTATGAACAACAGCCACTGGCGGACTCTTAAACAATGTCTTGCTCTGGGCACCTTCAGGTCAAGAACCTGCCCTGCTTACACACTTAAAGTATATATAGTATCAAGCCCTAACATTCACCCTTTAACCTATTTATCATCTACAATGAAGTAGGGTTCTTCTATGTAGTGTTCTTTGCCCCTAGCTTATATATTGTGTATCCTAGCTGAATCCCTGAATGAGCCTGGGCATTAACTTCCCCATGTTTTCCTTTGTGAGGCCTTGGGTTCCATACTATCCTAGCACTAGCTCAGTCCAAAGCTGACCAATGTTAATACATAAAGTTAACCTACAGCTCAATAGTATGGCTATCCATATGGAGAGTCCTTTAGGTATAGTGCAACAAAGAATTATTCACAACTCGCAACATGAAACTATTATCCATATACTCTATTCAGCGGAGAAACATTTCCTGGAAAAAGATTAGAATGCTTGCCTAAATTACTAAGCAGTATCTTTTAAACAGGGATTCCCTTGCCTTGTTTTTTCAAACTTTTTTAAGCATATTTATCAAAGGTAAAATTTTAAAATGGGAAAAAAAATAATTGTAATATTTGCTGCGTTTTGAGCAATTATTATCATTTTATTAATATTTTTTTCAGTTGTGCTGAAGTTGATTTTTCTGAAACTTTTTTGCAGTGATTTCTTATAGCGACTTGTCTACTGGCAGCCATTTGATGGCCACAATATATCAATTCCAACTTGACAATATTTACAGTCATGTCAATCAAGTTGACTTTCTTGATTGTATATATTGACAACTTGAAAACTTCACCACTCCAGACCTGACATGTAGGACATCGGTTAGATTGAAATCTACAAATATTGTTGAAATGGAACTGAAATGTGACAACATTATACAAGAAATCCAGTGTAAATTTTCTTTTTTTGCCCTAAGTTAAAAATCAAAAAGTTGTGGTGAAAAAAAAAAAAACTATTGAAATTTCAAAGTTTTTTTTTTTTAATAGAATGGTTAAAAAAATGTTAAATTATGCAAATTATGTACTTCACCACTTTTCAAACATTTCACCCTTTTATAAACTTCCTTAGTAATATTCTTTTAAAGTCTAGTGTCTACCTTTAAAAAAAAATGAATTAATATAAATGTGTAAATGTAACTCAGCATATTTCCCGGCAACATGCCCAGTAACACACAGGTTGTATGCCAAGCACTCACTGTTGCTTAATTAAAGAACGACTGCAATATCATTATCTTCAGATAGTATAAACTTGCAGTTATACTCCCTTAGAGAGTAGCTTTGTGGGTCCACAGAACAGAACAAGGAATAACGACTGCAAATTAAAAGGAAGAGTACAGAATAGGTTAACTATCCACAATTACAATATTGCTAAGCGTCAGCTGATGCCCTGTGGGTAATTATCTATCAATAGCTGGAATGTAGTGCACAACTGGAAGGAATAACTATATTGTCATTAGTTGCTGTGTAAAAATAGGATGCCATTATAGGATTAAACTGAAGCTGAAACTAGGCAGGCTTTGAACCACTCAGAGTGTGATTTTCTCAATGTAGGTAAACCAATGCTGAAGTCTGGAACATAATTGTATGTATGTATATGTTTATTTAAAAAGTGCCACTGGGTTACACAGTGCTGTATAATTTAACAATATAAATATAATACAGAAATGGGAAGTGCTTAACATAGAGCAAGTGAAGTAAACTACAAGCATACAATTATGAAGATATATCAAACCAAGTGCCAAGTGGTGAGGATAGAGGTCCCTGCCCCAACGTGCTTACAATCTAAATGGGAGGTAGACTTACATACAGTAATAAAAAATGCAACCACCAAAAATATGGTAAGCAATACGTAGCGCCCACAAATACCAGTTTGAACAAACGTGCTAAGAAAGTCAAACTTGTAAGTCCAAGATGAGTCCAAAATAAGAGATGCACTCCAACTGCCTTTCTGAGCCCTGTTGACAGATTGGATTTCTTTGTGATACACTGAACAACAAGAAAGTTATAATAATAGAGCCTTAACCATCCGTGCATCTGGTGAGTTCTCTCCCCTGAGGGGGTTTGTCGAGCTCCCCACTGACAGTGTGTCTTCATCACGTGTTTGTTCAGAATTAAGTGAATTATTTTTTCACCTCACATAATTTGGAGAGCTTTTTTTAAACACATTTCATTTTGGAGATCCTGATCGGCTATCATCGTAGCATCTATTCAGCGCCTAATTTTTGTGTGTGGTTCACTTTTTCAAAAAGATTTTACTTGCACTAATTCACTTTATTATAATCGTACTGTTTTTGAGGTAATACACTAGGGGATCTCCCCTTTGTTCTTTTGTTCGTTTTGCACTGCCACAGCTCTTTTTCTCCCAGTTTGGTCATTACATACAGTAATAAATGCAGTAATGTAAAGATTAGGGTCATAAGTCTATACATTCCAGTTAAAAAGATAAATATCTGTTTATTAAAGTGAGTGAAAGATGTGAAAACCAGTGCTAGTGTACCAGGAGGTAGGATTTCAGTTAGTTTAGAGGGATTGTTCTTGGCGAAGGTAGAGGGCTATACAATTCCAGAGATATGTGGCAGAAAGAGTGAAAGGTTTGAGGATTTTAAAGACGTTTGCAAAGTCTGGCCATGTGATATAGAGGGTTAGTGAGAGGGAGGGGCATAGAGGAGTGTTTAATATGAAAAATAGGTGACTGGAATTTGATTTGTTTTGGTTTATGAGAGTGCTGTAATAGGTATGTTTGGCTAGGGAGAGAGAGGTGTTATGGAACAAGAGCAGAAACGTGTAATGTAGAAAATCAGCCTGCACAGATATTCTGCACTACATGTGCAGGATCTTATAAATCATGGTTTCTGCATTCAGCCAGGGGCGAGGATTATTAACACAAATGGGTTGAGGCTGCAAGGGAGCAAATTAATTAAGAACAGTGGATAGAATGGAGTAATATGACGTGCCCAGAGCATCAGGATCAGAGGAGTGTATGAACATAGAGAGATTGGAGAAGAGAGAAAAAGACTAAAAAATTTGGCGGGTGGAAGAGGAAATTGGGAGATTGAAAAGTTTATGAAGTAGTGATCTGAAAAAGGGAATGGACTGATAAAGAGCAGAGGGAGAAACATTTTTAGCAATCATCAAGTCTAAAGAATTGCCATCCTTGTGAGAACTAGAGTTGGTCCACTGCTGAAGGTCAAATGAGGAGGTTAAATGGAGAAGATGAGTGGGCCAAGATCAATACAAATAAGAAATAAAGGAGGATCAGCTTAAGCACTCTACAAATAACCACATATAGTGAGGAATTACCCTTACCACTATACAATGACGGACTCCAAAATGTATCTGGAGAATGCAGTTATTGACATCCTGACTGATTAGCATAAAAACACAGCACATAAAAGATGCAAGTGAAGAGGGTGTCCCCTCCTACACACAAGCAAAGTGTGCAATTAGAATGTAATTATACAATTATATAATAACCATGTGGCTAGCACTGCAGGGCCCTAGCAGATAACAAATGCTTTAAATACACAACATATGTATCTGTGATGAGCATAATTTTTTTTGGATTGTATTTATATAGCGTTGATATATTACGCAGCGCTTTACAGAGATTCATCATTCATTCATCATTCACTTCATAATAATACAATTGTCAATATATCACACAAAATACTAAAATTCACACAAACAAACGGTATCAGATATAACAAATAACCATGTTATGTATATAGCATTGTGGGGTCTAGCACCCACCTTCCAAATATTAGGAGAGTAGCCACTTTATATATAGTACCCTCTCTGTTTAATATATTATTGTGGGCCAAGATACAGAGGGATCATCAGTATGGCAGTTGATGTCCCCCATAATAAGTGTAGGACTATGATTATAATTAAAAAAGGATAGCCATGACTCAAAGTCTGAGTGAAAGGTGGTAGAGGAGGAGGCAGAGGATGTCTTTATATGAAAGCAACACGTAAAGCTAGAAAATAGAAAAGTTGCACAGCATGAACCTTCAAAGGAAGAAAATAAGAAACAGTAAGGGATGCTAATGCATTTGAAACAACAGCAAGAGGTAAGAGAAGTCCAACTCTACCAGCTTGTGCAGTGGAGTGTAGGGTCAAATGCGACTCTCCAGCATTTCTGTGTTATCTTTCATATTAAAAGACTTGTGGACAAGAGAATAGGCAGCTGACCAGGAGAACTCCATCAAACAACAATATTGGGGCTGTTTTGTTAGCCACCACATCCATAGCACAAGTGTTCACTCCTTTACATTTCATATTTTCTAAAAGGCAAACTGGTTTTCCCTTTTCATTGTTCCGGAATATTTTTATATGGGTGAAAAGTCTGAAAATTAACAATATGTACCTTACTGCTTTTAGACCATTTTGTCTATTTGTAACTTTTGACCCCTATAATATACTATACCCCTTACTCCTACCCTAGATTCCCAGTGGCGTAGGAGGGAATTTAACGTTAAGGAGAGTCAAGACTAGGTGGCAGGCCTAAATTTAAAAAAAAACAAAAAACATTATGCTCTAAGTTTCTACCTAAGGGTCCCCAGGACCCTTTATTTATAAAGGCAATTTTCTGAAGGCCTATTTTGTGATTATTTATTGATATAGGCACTATTTAATGCTTTTTTCTCTGCGCTCCTTAATTTTTAGATTTCCATAAAGGCAATTTTGACCTATTCGCTGCAATTTGATCCTTTTTGCCACATTAATTCTGTTTTTTTTTTTCTTTGTACCACATTTTTGATTTCTCTTAATTTAGGTAGTGCTGAATAAAATGTATCTATATCAAAAAAAATATTGATCTCAATAAATATGGATACATTAATCCCACTACACTTTACTTTCAGTGGAGCTCCTTTTCAATTGATATTGCCTATTTTTCCAACAGAAACTTAGAAAACTTTTCAAAACCATCTCCTTTGGGAATAATGGGTTTTCGCCACCCTTAACCAGGCGAACACTTTTCAGAGATGAAAAAGGTCAGAAGAGGCTCAGTAAATATCAGCGATATTAATATGATAGATTTTTATAAATGTCTCCCTGAAGGTAAACTACAATTTGCACCACTATCCTAAGACCCCCTACCAGCATGTGGAGTAAGGGGTTCAAGTTAGGACCTGCACCTGATAAGTATTGGGGTAAAGTGTTATGCTATGAGCATTATATGTACACGGATTTTCAGTCTTAAGAAAATGAAAAAATGAGATAAAAAACTGGTCTCTGGGGGCCTTTTAAAACTAGGGGCTCTAGGCAACTGCCTTTTTGGCTTAGTGGATGAGTCAGCCTTGCGTTCCAGAGAGTATCAACGACATTACAATTTTTAAAAAACCATCAAGCATAAGCAGACCAAAGGGAATATAGCAATGTGAATGACCTTATCAATAAGAAGCAAAATAACTGTGAGCTATAATTTTGTTTTGTACGGAGACTTACTGCTCACAGTGGTAATTTACTGGCAAGAAATAAGGGGAACAAAAGTATATTTCTTCTGCAACCTTGTTACGGCACATCTGTCTGGCTAGCTGTGACTTTTTTTTTTATAGGATATTTAGATTTGGTACATGTCATTAAAGCAAACTGGATATGTAATTATTATAAATGCAGAGAACAGATAAAATAACACATTATTAGAAAGGCAGAGTCATAACACTGCAATCATACCAATAATTTAGATATTTTCTGATTGGCTCCTAGTGGTGTTTATGTCAGAGGAGGCCCAGAACGTTCAGTACAAAAATTGCACCCAGTAGGGGCTCTACAATTTCATAACCTATATAAAGCATACAAGGCATATTCAATCCTATTAAGCTTTAGCCTTCTTATTAAGAATATTTTAGTTCCCTTACATGCTGTGCAATGGTGATTACTGTCAGATCTTAACTCTTTCTCATTGCATCAGTTAGAAAAAACATTCAGAGAGAAGGGGCAAGCTTTATTTCCATGACATATGTAGCACTATTTTGACTTCCAGTCTACTTTTCTGTCAGGCATGAGCTCCCGCTAATACATATGGGGACAGCAATTAGCAACTAACAATTCTGGGCACCAGGAATTCTTAGGAACATGAAATGAAGCAGTTTATTTGTAACAGATCCATACTTATAGAATAGCAGGTGAACGGGAATAACTTTATACAGGTACTTACACATTGCACACAGTTCAGGCAGTGTAACTTTATACAGGTACTACTTACACATTGCACACAGTTCAGGCAGTGTAACTTTCACAGCAGAGCATTGGTTATTGCAGTCACCAGTCAAGTATTCTTTGGAGGGAATTATTCACAGCAATTTCCAAAGAGGACTAGCCCTAAAGCTATCCCTTATACCCTGACTGAGATGCCTTGTAAAAGAACATCCCTGTGAGTACTAAACCCACTCTCTCCTGAATGGAGCTTAAGACTGCCCTACTAGTTAGCCTAGCTGTAATCTCACTCCTTGGGTAATATTTAATAAGCCTGAAAAGACACAATTTCGGGTTTATTAAATTGTCCTGCGAGATGATCCCGCAGAGATTTTGGTTTTCAAATTCCGAAATTGGATGTTTCAATGGAAAGGTTTAGTAGCCATAGGAGAGATGGCTACCTTTCCATCGAAACATCCAATTCCAAAATTAAAAAAACAAAATCCCTGCGGGATCATCTCACGTGGAAATCTCGCGACATTAAGCCTGAAAAGACTCGAATTGGAGTATTCAAGCCTTTTCGGGCTTCATCAGTATTGACCCTTGAGTGAACTTCTGTCTCTAGCTAGACTCACCTCTTTACTCACTGAAAGAGGAAATGACCTAATGCATTGCCCTCTGGGAACAATCACTTTTCCTTAAGATACTATACATAATATTGAAACATTAGATTATTAGCGACATCTACTGGCTGGAGTAAGAAGCTGCAAGCTTTGCTATAAAAACAGATTGCAAGAGCAACTGCAGACAATTTCCAATATAAAATTTATAATTGCCTACACATATATCCATACTTAAAGGGAAGTTCAGTCAAAAATGACATTTTATATCTTTAATTCTCTTTTGCAGGGCCACCAACAGGGGGTTACATGGGTTACTGCTGTGGGGGCCCCAATCAACATTCCAATTTATAACAAAATCAGAAAAAAAAATAGATAAAAAAGAAATATCACCATATTTTCCGGTTATTTCTGTTAGATATTCTTTTTCTCCTTCATCTACGTCCCGTAGGAAATTACGTTTAATCCAGGTCAGGGGTGGCCAACAATTTTCATCAAAATTCTACTAAAAAATAATCTGGTAGATAGCTGAAAGTTAAAATGAACTAAAATTTAAAAAAAAAAATCTTATTTTCTTTATGAGAAAGACAGAAAAAAATGTCCAAGAGTTTGTGATAAAAAAAAAAATAACTAAAGAAGCGGAAAAGGCATAGAGAAGGGTGAGACAGGTGGACAAGAGGGGTGGGGCAGACAGATTTATTCAGGGTGAAAGATGATTGATGGCAGAGAGGTGAAAGGATATTTAAAGTGCACCTGTCAGCTTGTCCCGATTTGAAGCTGTGGGAGCCGCCATCTTATGCCCAACCTGCCAATCAACCCCTCTGACACGCCCCCTAAGGCGTGTCAGATATGCTTGTGTGTTTTGCGGGAGGAAGGCTGGTAGGAGGCGCTTACTTGTTAATCAAGTAATCCCCGCCTCCTCCTACAGCCTTTCTATCCGACAAGCCTGCAGTGTCGACAATGTTTCAAGCTGACAGGTGCACTTTAAAGCTTTCCTAACTCATGGTGGCTCCTAAAGCAACAGCCCCCAACACTACAGTTAATTGGTTTATGCCATTTCTCACAAGCCAGAGAGTATCCATGTCTACCTGCTGCTGTGTCCAAGCCATTACAAGTAGTATATCCTTGCTAAACCCCTCAAAGATAAACATGAAGGTCAGGTCTTTATTCATGAAGCTCCTTAAAACATACACACCTTTACGAAGCAGGGCCGTCTGACTTTTTTTTTTTTTTTTACTATGGCTTTCTGCATTGACTGTTGGAGGATGCTGGGAGTATAATCTGGGGAACAGCAATTGGAGAACCCCTGATTGTTACATACTAATCATTTTATGGCCATATACTAAACAGCATGAGCTGTCACAACCAAGAAATGTATGGGATTTATAATGACATGTATAATATTCTCCAAGGTTGATTTCTTGCATTGTTGGCTAAACCAAGTCAGGTTTTTTTTCACTTGTATTGTCTTTAAGGTAAATAAAAAGTTGTAAAACAAAAAATATTTTTTTTAAATGTGTATGCACAGAATCTATACAAAGAACTAAACTGTGTACATCAGGGGATTTTATTGTAAGTATTAAAATCCCAGTGCATGCTGTGTATGTACAGAATTCAAACAAATTGTACACATAATGTTTTTTTTTTTTATTATTTCTGTCACTATCAGTAAAATCCCCCTTCGGTATAAATACACATGAGAAATCATATAGTTACATGATAAACTGCCTTTCATATCTTGTTATTGAATTAAATTAATGAATTTAGTGACTGGTGCATGCAAAGCTCTGGTTGAGATAGATTTCGCAACACACTTCCACATTTACTAGGAATAAATTTCTCATGGGGAGAGCAAAGCTGGCCTATTTCTGCTTTTGCTTTATGTACTGAGATGGCTTTCTTTATGGCTTTCACTCACAGGAAAAAATAGCAGTTTTTGACACCTATTTAAAGGAACAGGAATGCAAAAATATAATTGCCCTATATGTATTTAAATCTACAATAAAATAGTATACATTTCTGCCAGGTTTCTATATTGTATATTTTAAAGTAAAATGCATTTGCTTTCACTTATAGTGACCAATCAATACTAAGTAACAGCTGAATTTAATTGAAAAGTATATCGCTGAGTGAGTTTTATTTTGAATGAAAGATTCCTGTCTGGTTTGTGGCTAAACAAACAATGAAGAAGAGGCAGGGCATCTACAATAACATATTTACAAGTTCAGTGCAAGAAATTCAAAATGCTATCTTACTGGTTCTTCAACTTTCTTCTCATTGGCTAATTCAGTATGTGACTGGCTTTTAGCAAGCAAATATCCAAGCTTTTTTTTTGTATGCTCAATGCCTGTTGTTTATTTGCCCACTAGTCTGTAGGTACTGTAGTTACAAACAATGCCCACCAGCTGTGTTTCTTTAGCAATCTACTGTGTACTGATTTGCAAGATATTTATATATATCTTCTTTATGGTATTGTTTCCTTTATGAGATATTGTAGATTTAAAGCATTTGTATCTGTGTTGTTTCAATGTGTTGCCTAGTTACAATGGGAAAGGGAATACAAGCGCAGGTTAAGCTGTTACTCATAAATGTCTTACAGAACTGGGGGTGCTTTGTAAAACTGAATAACAAAGTTATGACTGTCTTACAGTAGTGTAGAAAAGTGGCCCCTGAAGGGAAGGAATGAGTCGCATTGCATGCATGAACCATTAATGTAGAAATGCGTTGCCAGTGCATTAAATTAAAAACCTATATCAGTTTAATAATGGCCAAACAGGAAAATAATTTGTGCTGTTCTGTTTGGTCTTCTGCTAGTAGCATGCAATATCAATTGCTGAGAGATTAGCCTAGTCTGTTTATTATGAATATATAGTACCCAGTATGACCACTTATAATGTCTCATGACCAGTAAGCCCAGTGTACAATGCTCTGTAAGGCCAGCTACCATGCTGCATATTAACTGCAGACAATAGAGTGGCAAGTACAAGTAAGATACAATGAATAGCCCCCGGTGACTAAATGGTACCCAGTGATGCCTAGTTTACATGCATTCTGCATTGATAACAGCTCTTATATTTTTAGATTATGATCATACTGATCATATTGGTCTACAATTGTCATTTACTGTTGAAAATAACTTTAAGGTTACTCCAGTCAACGTTATTGCTCATATATATTTGAAATCTTTTTCGAAAAGACTTTTGGGAAAAAAAAAAGACGGGTCATGCATTATATCATATCAGCATATTAAAATCCGTGTCAGCGTCATTCAGCAGCAAATGGTCCAGTACTTCTGAGATGGGCTTTTGAAGACACTGCCTTCCTTAAGTCAGCATATATTAAGTCTTGTATAGCAAACAAGCAGAGCAGTGTGCGTATCTTTATTTGATTATGCAGCACTGACAAAATATTCTACAATATATGGCTGTGATAACTCATGTACAACAACATCTGTGATGATATTCTAGGGAATGAATTAGGTAATTGGATTTTGTTCTTAGGGATCGTGCATTGTGGGATTCTTCACTGTACAAAATGATCATGTTTCTTGAGGTTTGATTCATTACTTTTAAGTTGACTCAAGAAGGCCCGCTGTTAGATATGAGACCCCTTATATCCTCAACAGTAAGTGGAAATAAATTCATCCACCTTTCTTATGGGACCTCTGATTCCTGAAGCACGTCCTCTTTACTCTGGGTAAAGAATGCGAATCCAAGAGCAGATGGTGGCTTCCTTTATAGAAGAACATGGATTTATCTTGATGAAAAAGTGAAAAATTAATTTAATAACACAAAATGATAGAGATAAGGCTCCAGCCAAAACACCTATTAAAATAAATGACCATGTCCAGAATTAGAGGAAATGCTCTAGTAATTATCAAGTTGCTCCTGCTGCCATAAATTATAATGGTTTCCACATCATTTACTTTAACATTTTAGATTTTACTCAAGAATAGTTTGTTTATTTGAAGAATCAAACTGTTGAGTTTGTGTTAAAAATATATTCCTCTATCCTGGGCCTTCCTTGAGAATAAATGGTAGGAACCATAGTTTAGGATAGCTGCTGCAACTGCATTAAGCTATAATGTAACAAAATGCATTTGCCTGCCATACAGAACAAAAGGATTGAGGGAAAGACAATATCATATAATGTGACTTAACCAAGGTCTTAACATGGAAACTAAGACTTTCACAATTTCAAGTACAATGTTATACTATCCCTTTTCTTTATTGTACAGGGTACCAAGTTAGATGGAGCAAGTAAGTGGTGCTTTCCCAGTGCAAGTCATTTGCAAATATTTTGACATTGCTTCCATTTTGTTAAAGTGGACCTATCACCTCCAAACAACATTAGCTTATAAAATAGAGACAGTCTATAGGAACATTTTTGTAATACACTTTCATTAAAAAAATGTACCTATCTCTGTCTTTTTAGCCCTTCTCTCTGCCTGTCAGTTCGACACTGCAGGCTGTGTCGGATAGAAAGGCTGTAGCAGCTGTAGGAGGAGGCACGGCTTACTTGATTGACAAGTAAGCCCTCCTATCAGCCTTCCTTCCTGTGTCAGCCTTCCTGTGTGCAGAGTCAGTTTTTGCAGAGGTACTTGCGATCGGGGGGGCACCCGCGGGTGGGTGTGGGGGGGGCACCCACAAGCGGAGATTGCCCCCACGAGCAGAGATTGCCCCAATACATCAGGAAGTCAGGCATTTGAGGGCGTGTCTTTTTTAGTTGATTGGCAGGTTGGACACAAGATGGCAGCTCCCACAGCTTCAAACTGGGACAAGTTTACAGTGAGTATAACTTAACTGTCCTAACGATTTTTCCCCCCA
>JAKJJM010034316.1:0-12497 GCA_021901965.1 Pipa carvalhoi
GGGAAAAAAATCGTTAGGATAGTTAAGTTATACTCACTGTAAACTTGTCCCAATTTGAAGCTGTGGGAGCTGCCATCTTGTTCCCAACCTGCCAATCAACTACAATAGACACACCCCCTAAGGCCTGACTTCTTGACTTACTTCCTGATGCATTGGGGCAATCTCCGCTCGTGGGTGCCCCCCCAGCCGCGGGTGTCCCCACCCCCACCCGCAGGTGCCCCCCCGCTCGCGAGTACCTCTGCTCAAACTGATTCTGCACACATTCAGGCTGACACAGGCAGCCTGGTAGGAGCGTGACACACGATGGAAGGCTGGTAGGAGGAACTTACTTGTCAATCAAGTAAGCCACGCCTCCTCCTACAGCTTTCTATCCGACACAAGCCTGCAGTGTCGAGCTGACAGGCAGAGACAGGAGAAAGGTACATTTTTTAAATGGAAGTGTATTACAAAAACGTTCCTATAGACTGTCTCTATTTTATAAACTAATGTTGTTTGGCGGTGATAGGTCCACTTTAATACAGTTCATGGGACATTGTGAAGATGGGGAAATTCACCTCATTTCGCATGACTCCGCAACCCACTATTGTCCGACTGACTACGCCGCACTACGCCTCCGACAGCATCCAATGCTGTCTACTTGTTTGACAAGTTTATCAGCTGCTTCATGAATAAGAAGTGAATTTGCATCTTCCTGATCGTAGTGACGCGAACAGAAGCAAACTCACTACACTAGGCAAATTCGCACTTTAATAAATAACCTCCTGTGAGTTTCATAAGGGCCAAGGGTTTGAATCATTGCCAATTCCAGGAATTCCTTAAAAGTTTTGCTGTGTACTCAGCATTTATACATTATTGCTGATAATTGGGATTTTATTTTGACTTTGCTGCTTGTTTGGCTTTTGAAATGATATGCTGATTACTTTGCTTATACACTATTGTGGTGCTGTTAATTGGCTTTTTAATGAAGAATTAGGTTGCAGTTTATTTGTTGATGGCTACTTTGTTATTTCAAATTTTTACCGCTAACATTCTTACAGATTTCTAGATAATATGGTAAAACAGTTTAAAGTTGGTCTTCATTTTTTGACGTTTGTGAAATTGTTAATTTTTTGTTCAGAACTCATATTTTGTTTACATTTTTGCAATTGTTTACATTTAAATGGTCCTCTTGTTGCTAGTGTTCATTAACCCAGCCACTAAGATAAGAACTGACTGAAAGCGTTATAGTACTAGGCTTGAACAAAAAGATCAATACTTAAACAAAATGCTAATAATTGATAAACTGATTTCAGAGATAAAATAATAATGTAACAAACCATAAAGATAAAGTAATACTGAGTCAAATAAAATTATATTAGAATAGCAATTTCTACATGTTAAAAATTATTTCTATGGTGGATATCCACTTTAAAACTAAATTTAAAATGAACATGCTTAAGTGCTGATCTGAAGTTTGTTTAGATCAGTGATCAGCAAACTTGGTGGAGGAGGGAGCCAATTCACTCCCTCCTCCACCGCGACTAAACACTGTGGAGTCGGGGGGAGGAGCGCAAGCACCCGATCCCATGACCTTCCGACGTCCAATCAAAAGGAGCGTTGACGGTCATGGGTGGGGCTACGGTGGGGCACCGCAAGCTGCAGCGTGGCGGCTGGCGAGCCGCACATTGCTGACCCCTGGTTTATATACATGTGCAGAGTGCTACTGTATGCAACATGTATTTAAAATAATTTTGGATCAGCACTACAGCATGTAGATTCTACATGTTCAATTTTAAAGGAATGAGGTGGCAATTCTAGAAGCCCTGACCCGAAATTGTTGAAGGTTGAGGGTCTCATTCTAAAAAGTCCGAACAGTCACATAGAGCTATGAATTCACATCTATTCACCATTTCCCCATGTTCACTTATTGACTATACTCTGAGAAGTGTTTAGATTGTAAGCTCTACGGGGCAGGGACCTCCATCCTTTTGTTTCAATTATGGCCTGGCACCTAGAGTGATGTATTTTCTTGATTATATGCTTGTAATCTACTTCACTTGTTCTTTGTTAAGCAGTTTTCCCTTGTCTGTATTATAATTGTATTGTTGGATTATACAACGCTGCGTAACCCTGTAGTGCTTTATAAATAAAAATATACATACATACATACAAGTGGCGAAGAAGCAACCCATTTGGGCGTCTACGATAGATGCAAACTTACAGGGTACTTTGCATCACTTTGTGTGTGCGTGCACAGGTACTTCTACTATTAAGCTGCGGACTGTGTTGAAGGAACGAATGCGACTAGGTGTACTGCTCCAACTTCGCCACTTCACACTGGTGAATTGGGGGGTTGATTGCTGGCTCCCAGTGTTGTGTAAGGTGACCATTCAAATGTAACAATGGCAACTGCTATTAAATGGCAACTTGACTTAGGGACAAGGTGACATAGAAATAAAGTATTCACACAATATAGTTAGTGAGACAGTAAGGGACACCCAGCAGAACCTCAACAAAATAGGCAGAGCTCTAGAATGCTGCCTACCCCTATGCCTGTCCCTGGTTACCATTTCCGTTATTTTGAAAGACTATAAAATTGCAGATGTATAAGGAGCAATAACGAATTAGGTAATTAAAAAGCAAGTTAGTTTTTATGTAACTGTGTCCTACAAACACTGCAAGCAACATTTTGTGTGCAGTTAACAGGCCAAAGCAGCGTTATCTGCAATATTCCTTCTTACTGACACATGAACATTTGGCCTTATTTTCATCAACTCTCAAAGAATTTATTAAGGTTTAAAACACTGGGATCTTTGTTTTCATTACTAGACCACTTATTAAACCAGCTGACTGCTATCTACTTAAGCATACTGTTATTTTAATACAAATAACCGGTGAGCAGTTCTACTCGGATGCACCAAGCTCTTTCAACTATGCCCGTTCTAACCCACTAAAAACCCCACCACAAGCGAGGCTTGAACAGCAAAAGTGGGCGGTGCGTTTAAATCGCGGTAGAGCGCAAGCGCTAGTCGATTCGTATGACGTCAAACTGCTCCGCCCGGGAACTTTCTCCTAGACGTATGTTTCTTCGAAGCCGGTAATACTAATAGGCAGTTATCATGGGTCGGTAGACTCTGGAAACTGGTTATCGTTTGCCTTGTGCAAGGCACTTTCTTCCTGCCAGAGCTGGCCTGGAGGTAGGAAAGGACCCGATGAAAAACAGAGTCGTGCACTTCTGTTGTATCTACTCAGGCTGGTAAGTGATAGTGTCAGGGCACTGAGGATATATGAGTGACTTGTGCTTCAGCCACCCACCGAGCTCCACAAGGTTTTACTGCCTCGTAGCTGAAGCATACTGGCCATTTTGTACTGTGTTCCATACATTTTCTCCTGTCAATGCAGCCATTTGCTTATTGTTAGTACCTTTATTCTAAAATGTGTGTAGTGAAAAGAGCTCATAATGACACTGACTGATTCTTTAATGCAGACACCCACATAACCTGGCTGGTGGAATGGAACCCAGCATTGAAAGGCAGCAGAGTGCTATCCACTGACCCACTGCTCTGCCCCTATACTAGGGTTACAGTACTAGGGACATGTAGAGGCCAAAATGCATGGGGTCTAATCATCCCCCAGCTTCTGAGTGAATTAGTTTCCTGGGCAGAGTGTTAAATTGTCATCTGATTTACTTTCTTGTGGATAAATTGCACTTGGGGCAAGCAGGGCTCATTAACAATTAGGGCAAAAAGGTCTGCTTACACAGAATTGAAATTTAGAATTTATTTATTCCACCTCATTCAGTTTAACATTCTCTCTGGATTTTTTATGGTGGAATAAATGGATTTAGTACCCTAGAATACTTAGTATGTGCAGTCAATACCAGGCCTAGGGTGATGTCTTGGCATAGCATCAGCAGTCATTGAAAAAAATAAAAACAAGAAGTGCACACACTGTGGGGACAAGGTTCTTTCTCTCCGTAGAAGTAATCAAAATAAATATATATATATATATATATGGTATTGCAATACTTGGTGATACCTTTTTTTATTGGACTAATGGTCACTTTAGATAGACAAGCTTTCGAGAGGTTCGTCCTCTCTTTATGAAGTCTCTGCAGTACTAAGTTCAGCCAGACAGACATTATACTAAAATAAACAGACTATTGGAGCAGTTGTAAATATTGGCAGGAGCCTGTTCATCACCCCCACACCAGCTCTAATCTACTCCTAGCTATATTTACACCTGATTGATTTATGCTCCAATAATCTGTTGATGTTAGTATGTTGGGTGTTTTTTTTTTGTTTTTGCCTGTTTACATCACAATCCTACCTTTTTATATTATGGAAAACTGTGTATGTATTTTTGTTTGCTTTTAATCTGTGAGTTACTATGTAAGAATTCCACCAACCCCTCATCACCACTTGTCAACTCCAACCAACCCCTACCAATATTTATGACTGCTCCAATAGTTTATTTTAGTATAATGTCTTTATCTGTCTGTATGGCTGAACTTAGTGCTGCTGAGACTTGATAAAGAGAGGACGAACCTCTCGAAAGCTTGCCTATCTAAATTGACTGTTAGTCCACAGATGCAAAACAAGATGAGTATTGCGATACTTGGTGATACCTTTTTTTATTGGACTAACATGACCACTCTATCATATATCTTATATATAGTCAGTATGTGTCCATATGTTAATCGTTTGCAGGAATACATTGATTGCAACATGTCGAGAAACATTCACTTCGTTTTGCTTCTCAGTAGTGTTACTATGCACAATAGAAAATATGCATATTCGCAAGCACAGAGCAATGTGTAAATTGTAATGGGGTAAGAGAATTCACACTTTAATTAAGTATGCCCAAATATGACAGATATGATTAGAGTAGCTTTGTTTTAAATCTTCTGCCAGCTCAGAGCCAGCGGAACATTAAAGAAAGCAGAGCACATCACAGATAAATTCATCACTGATTGCTAATATAGCCGGTTAAAACATTTTGTTTGAAAAGCTGTGTTAAGTTTAAGTTTACATATTATGCATCTGTGAATGTTGGCAATTACATATAGATACTAATTATTTTTTTTCTTCACATTTTAAAGTGATGGCATCTCAGAAAAGAAAGTCATCTCTGTTGGGACATGCTGCAAAGCGCCAGAAGCTTGATAGAGGCCATGATCACCCTTCTGTTACCTCCAAGAAAGCAAATCATGTCTTAAAAACAACTAAAGCTAATCAGGCTTCAACTCAGAAGAAAAATGCACTAAAATCCCTTGTAAAAACAAACCCCCCTACAAAGAAAGCCATTAAAAAACCACCTTCAAAACAGTCTCAACAGAAAGCTATACAACAAAAACAAAAAAGCAAATGCAACACGTTAAAATCAACCAAATCGGTCACTGCTAAAAATGCACCTGTAAAAAAACCACAGACATCCAAAGAAGTTGCATCTTCAAAAAAATGTACCCAGGCTTCAAAGGCATCAAAATCTGGCAGAGCTGATGTCCATAAATCGGCAGGTAAAAAAACTGTTGCACAGAATAAAAAAAACACATCATCCAAGGTAAATACAGGCAAAAACCCTCCTTCCACTAAAACGAAATCAGCTGGGTCTGTGAAGATCAAAAAAAGCAACGCTGGCACTAAAAGATGCTCTAGACTCTTGGCACAAACCAACGTAAAAGCACAGAGAAATATTGCACCAAAAGGTTCAGATAAGGCTATTAAACATCTAAAAAAGCAATCTTTAAAGATCGAAGCGACAGTTGTGAGTCAGACTGATCAAAATAAAAGGAAGAAAACAGAGCAACAGGGGAAAGTGGCTAGGATTTCTGTTCCTACACAATCTGCATTATGGGGCAAAACGCAAGCACAAATTTGCACAATGGCTAATAAAAAGCCAAAGGAAAGCCAAAGCAAAAAGAATGGAAAGCAATTGAAAGCAATCACAAACCCCCCCAGCCCAAGCAAAACAAATGCTAAAAAATTGAACAAATCCCAAAAACTGCCTTTACAACATAAAGGAAGGAAACCCAGGGAGAGAGTAGGATCAGAAGGGACCGAAATGAAAACTGTGACTAAAGGCAGGGAATTAAGGACCAAAATTATAGGACAGACTGATAAAAGAAAACGCCATACAACCCAGAACAATGAAAGGAAAACCCACATTGATGAAGACACTGTAAAGGACAGAATGACTATGGAAGTTTCCAGCAAGTCTAAAAAGGAAACTGTCATTGTAAATACATTAGATCCATGCAGTAGTAGTGGTCCTACTTTAAAACAACCAAGTGATTTAACGACTAAAACATCAAGAAAAAAGAGAGCCCTCAAACATAAACCTACCTGCACAGATACCTCTCCGGAAAGTAAAGAATCCACCATTAAAATAGCTAAAAAGGTGACGGTTAAGAGACTTAAAACTGTACATTCAGGGACTTGTATGAAAAAACAAGTGCCAGAACTTGCAGATAGCCCTCAGAGCAAGAGGTTAAGCATCCTAGATTTATGCAATGAAATAGCAGGGGAAATCGAGTCTGACACAGTTGAAGTAATGAAAGACTTGCCAAGCTCAGAGGATGTTCATAAAGAAGAGACTCTTATTGGGCAGAATAGAGAGAGTTCACAGTCTGAGACTATACAAATGTGTCCTACTGATGACAGTGGAGTTAAGACTTCTAAACGTTTCTTTCCAAGCAGAATTCCACCGAGAATGAAATGCAGGTTAGAGAGGAAAATCAGTCCTGCATTGAAAAACTCAAAATGGAAAAAAATAAAACTTAAAGCAAATAACTTTTCTCGAAGTAACACTCCCAGGAATAATGCCAAGCTTCCTAGTCTGGACATGATAAGGTCCAATGCAGAAGGCTCACAGATATGTCCCTTAACAAATCCCACTTTAAATACACCATTGGATGAACAACTGCCATTGCAGAATAAAACCAGTAAACCTAATTTAGCAAATTTAAAAACAAAGGTTATAGCAATAAATAAGAAAAAACTAGAGGAGAACACTTCTTCAGAGAATGGCATATTGGAAAACCATGTAAAACATGATCTTGAAATTGGTTGTGATGAGGTAAATACAAAAAATTCTTAACTGTGATAATTTTGTGTCACTACAGATTTTAGAACTTGGTCTAGTTTCCTTTTAAATACTTTTTATTGTTCTAAAAAAAGATGTTTGGATTATCCTTTTTTTTTTTTTTATTTTTTTTTTATTATTATTATACATGCCATGCCTGGTATGCTTTTTGTAGCTCAGATGTTTTTTCTGCCTCTCATTCTTTTAAAATGCCACACTGAAAACTGCATGCTATTTTCTTTGTCATGAAAGTATGTGTGCATTGGAAATATGCTTACCCTGTGTGAAATGTTAACCACCTTACGTGGTGTAAGGTTGAACTAAATCTGATTACCTTCATTTTAATTGAAGCAGGTATTTGCCATTTAATTATACTGTTGCTTAAGATAGACCGGTCACGTTTCCTTTTAACAAGTCCATTGCAGACAGGGTGTAGTCCAAACCTAAGAAGTACAGATAACTGGGGTATTTTCTGTAGTTCTGTCAACTGACTCCTAGCTCAGTTAGAGGGGGCAGAGCCAAAAAGGGATCATTGTGGCCCCTCTAATCACAATCTAGGTGGCATTTGATTAGAGGAGTTTCACACAAAATCGGCATGGCACAGGTGATGAGAGTTTTCACATTTTTATGTTTTACTATGGGCTCAAAATTTAGACATAGAAACAGATTCTGATTATTTAATTTTTCTATTCCTAATACCACCCCTCAGCCTCACTGACTGACCTGTATGAGTCTCAGTTTGATATTTTTAACAGCAATTTAATTGTAAAAAACAAAATTGTATAGTCATTAATATAATTGCAAGAACAAAAAAAATAAATAAATGAGAGATATATATATATATATATATTTTTTTTTTTTTTTTTTTATGATCTCAAACCTTAGTTACATTTTCAAAGAAATCTTACTAGTAATGGAGTTTCGATTATTATCTTACTTTATGATTTGTTTTTTAGGGATTCAGATTGCATCTAGATTCAAGTCCAGAAAACTCTCCATTAAAGAAACCTCCAGTGTCACGGTTGCAGACAAAACCAGATCCTCAGGAATCTGAGGAAAAGGCATCTAAAGGTGAAAACTGATGTTTTAGAACCAGGCCTAATAAAAAAGACTTTTTTTAAAATAGATTTGTTATCTGTAAGATTCGGAATAAGTGCACAGTGAATATTTAATTTAAAGGTAGCATAGTAATAATGTGAAATATACAAAGATGGCACTCTGCAGGTATAGGCCAGGGGTCGGCAAAGTGCGGCTCTTCAGCCGTCGCTCACGGCACACTCCCTAGTGCCCCGCCCACGACCTCCGATGCTCCTAATTAGACGTCGGCAGGTCATGGGAATTGGAGCGTTCACTCCTCCCCCTTTGCGGCTCTTTAGGAAACAGCTGCCGGGGGAGGAGGGAGCGATATGGCTCTCTCCAGAAAACAATTTGCCGACCAATGGTATAGGCTTATCTGGCACCCCTGAGTCCACATGCTGTATGTTATAAAAAAAGCCAAACTGCCATAAAGCATATGTAAATGATCCTATTTATTAAAAGCGCATTGGAAATACAACAGTGTTTTTATGACCTTATGTATGATTTATAGCAGTTCAGATCCAGATTTCTTATACGTTTTATGGTAATAACCAGAAAGACTCACAATTTGACATGTGTACGCAACACTCTCAAATGTTTCTATCGATACTATAACTGTACAGTGAATGACTATAATTCACAAATGTAATACTATTTTTGGACACCTTTTGACTGCTAAATCTATTATAAAATTTTGTGGCTCTATTTTACTCTATGGTATTGCCTGTCTTTTAAAATATTTACTTAAATTGATTCAATAGAAGCAAATTCCTGAACTAGATCTAGAAGCCTGATAAACCATTCAGTGTCATCAATGTTTTAATGTTGTTTGTTCAAATTGTAAACTTTCCATCAGTTTAGTGTCATTGAAAATGGACATTTATTTATAGACCACTCTTGGTGCATCTGAAAATTGGATGTTTTTTACCATGTTTTCTGGTGCATTACTTGATGTAGTGTTACCTGTGTGCTAAAACAAATCTGACTCCTTTTCACTGCTTGAATATTTAGTAGCCATTTCTGACCACAGGCTTTGAGTTTCTCATATTTTTTGGCTTGTTTTCCCACTCTTTGTACACACTAATAACTGTTGGTGACTAACAAACAGATGTTTTGCTAAAGCTTGCACCTTGAGCTCTGATCACTGCATGTTTAAATAGGTTTTAAACTTGTGTGATTATTTCTTTGTCATTGTAAATCTGTGACTTATTCATTAGAGGTAGAATTATATTCTGCTTGTTTGACCCAATGAGTAATCAAATAGCATAAAACATACCTACTAAATGAGTTTCAGCAAAAAGGGATGCATAGTCAATATGCTTATGCATAAGAATTTACTGTATTCAACGTTTGTCATGAGTTGGAGTTATATACACACCAGTCTTTGTTGTTAAATATTCTTTCTATCAGTCTCTGATATTCCAAATGTAATTAGTAGTACTGTGTCCAATTACTCTGCACTGCATTTTTCAGAAAAAGTGCTAAATATGCTTTTCTTTCTAGTTTTAACCAGTGCTTCCAAGCAGCTGTTTAACATCTCTCAAACAAACCAGAATTCATCATCTCATGAGAAAAGGTAAGCACAAAACTGGAATAATATTACAGTACAGACAGAAGAGATAAGTGCTTAAAAACCGTGCACATACAGAAGGATGCTGTGCAGATACAGAAAGATGATGGTCCCTGCTCCTTCGATCTTCTAAATTAGTTGAATGATTTGTATATACACATGGGAGGGTGCTTGTATCAAAGTGGTATTGCATTGCCCTTTATCTGCTTACATTAAGTGTAAGATAGGTAAAATTCAACATCAAAAATAAAATTAGTGCTTCTGGTCCAAGGGATAAGATCTGCAATTTGCTTTCAAAATACAAAGACTGTTCTATTCCGTAGGAAAAGGCAGTGTTCTATGGCTGAATGTTAGGAGGAAGTTCTGAAAATCAGAGGGGTTGGCTGGGCAACACTAAAACAGATTGCTGTTTGACATAGCCAGTTCTTTCTGGGAAATGGACTGGAGAGAAGAAAGCCGGGGGCTGTAAATTCAGTTGCCAATGCCTTGCATTGATTCAAGCAAGATCTAATAAAGACATGAATGGTTATTTTTATAACTATCGTAATAGGAGTGCAGAGATATTGGCTATGTTATGAAGAAAAAGTTACATTTTTTTTTTTTAGCAGTGCTGATATGTTTCGAGCAAAGCCACAAACTCCCTTACAGCAACAAGCTGAATAGACTTGATTAATAAAAACACTGACCTGGTTTTGGTAGAATGATTGATTATTAGTAATGTTTTACAGTTGAAGTGTTTTTAACATATAAGGAAATGAGTTATTACCATGGTAAGATGAAAGCCAATATGCTTGATAACGGATACTAAGTGATTGGAGAGTCTGAATAAGAAGATAATGATCAGCAATGTCAAAAGCAGAGTCAAGAAAGATTTGAAAGGAAAAATTATCTCTGGCTTTGGCTACCTGGAAATCATTTGCAAACTTACATAACGCTAACTCTTCTAAGAGTGTGCAGGCTAAATTAAGACTGAAAAGGGTCTAGAAAATTGTGGAACGTGTAGATAGTGAGATGAGAGAAGGCAAGACATTTGAGAAGTTTAGAGGCTAGTAAGAGGGAGGATATAGCTAGATATATAAGGGATAAGGTTTTTGAGTATGGAATAGACACAGGCATGTTTAGGAAGAGGGAAACTATCCAGATGCTAGAGAACAATAGGAAATGTGGAGCTGGGAAGGCCAGCAGCACAATGCTTGAGTAAAAAGAGGGCATGAGTTCAGGGGAGTATATAGTAAGGAAAGAGGATGAAAGAAGTTCAGAAATTTCAGACTTGGGCAACAGGAGCAAAGAAACGCAGAGTGAGATTTGTATTGAGCAGAGTAGTTTCAGGTGAGAGAGGGAAAGTCTTTTTTGCATAGCATATTTTTCAAGTAATCTTCAGTCTTATCTGGAATGCTAAAAGGTTTGTGAAATTGAGAATGAGGAGTGTAAAATGGTGTTGGAGACTGAAAATAGTTGGCGTGCATTATTTTCAATTGTTTCTATAAGTTACATAGAAGTTTTTGGCCTGGGAAAGAGAAAAGTTGAGGCGTAATAGGAGGAATTGATAGTGGAGAAAGTCAGCATGAGCATGGGATTTTCTCCAGTTGTTTAAGCACTGCACATGCAGAACCATATCAATCTATATAGGATGCAAGGGTTGCGGGTTGAAAGCATTTCACCAATAATTCAAGTGGGGGAATTCTGGGAATTCGTTTCAAGGTCAGAGCAAGTTGTGAGTATTGAGCGACTGTAAGTGAGAGAAAAAGTGAGAGCAGGGAGACCAGTATGAATACATGGATTTTACTTTCCCAAATGATAGTAGTCATAGTAGTCAGTTGGTGGGGGAATTACATCAGGGTTCCTGTGACTATTCTGAAGAAATTTCACTCAAAATGCATAGAAAATGGAGTGATCAAGTGCCAACATGATTTAGGAATTGTCTGCCATTAAAATGAATGCAAAAACAATTGTTGCAGTTTATTCTCAGTGATAATATTTTTGGCCAAAATGCAACAAAATGCTGACATTGCTCTTGTTTATATTAATATATGGATGTTGCCAGTATGTAATAATATAGAAAGAGATAGTTATAGCGACACTGAATGTTTCAACAGATCCATGTGAAGATAACATCACTTAGCTACAATATACCTAGTCCCTAAATTACAATTCTCTCTATTGCTGCAGCAGTACATTGTTTAGTGAATATGCACAATTGGTTTGCCTACAATGCGACAAATACTACAATACGTAGTGTGGCGAATTCTTTTCAGGATGTAAGTTCGCTTTTTGATAAATATGCCTCTTAGAGCAAAACAGATCGTGTATAAAGGTGGACTTGATTGGTAATTAGCGAGTGTTAAATAAAGTGCAGGAAATAGGAAAAAAGAGGGAGAGTAGGAATAGGGGATAAGGCCCATAGGTGAGAAGGTTTGGGTGAGGAAGTAGAAATGTGAGGGTGGTGCAGGTGTATGTATTTCGGGACCAGGAGGACATATACTTTGCACCAAACAGGAGCAGACAAGATAGACAAAGAATGTGGGAATATGTGGTAAACTGGGTTCCCTAGGAGGATTGACAGTACATGGTACAGACTGAGATGGATTCTTCACACCCAGTATACCAGTAACAGGTCTAACAAAGACCTCCTTTACTATTTTAGCAACTGATGATAAAAGACTGAGATGAGACAGTTCACTCTGCTCTTTTAATGGCTTATTGTTAATCTACATAAAGGGACATAATATTCACTAAATATTTTAGATATATACAAGGTTTTTTTTGTTTTCTTTTTTTTTTTTTTTTT
>JAKJJM010034324.1:0-14650 GCA_021901965.1 Pipa carvalhoi
CCGTACTAGGCAGACATTTTTTGTCTAATGTGGAATGTGACGTAGTCTAATGTGTCTAATGTGGACTAATGGTAAACGGCGAGGCTGCGTACAAGTTATCTAATTTGTAAATCTCCTGCTTCCCAGTGAGGACAAAAGGTCAACACATTAATTACACCAATAGCAAACAGCAGCTATTGTTCTCGCGTTACAGAGTTGAAAGGAGAGATAATGTCTGCTCCCTTAGAACTGAGGAATGAAACGGACAGGCAAGAATTAACTCTTTCCTAAACCTTTTTTTAACTATTTGTGGTAGCAATTGGCTTTGTATAAAGGAGTTTTATATGTATGTGGGCAGTTATTTCGGCACTATAGTTCTCTTTTAAAATGCTGGACATTCTGAGCTGTTGGATCTGCATGAGATAACATTTCCTGTTAGCATGAAATTGAAGTGTGAATCTAAATCAAAACTTTCACTGACTCAGCTTGTGGTTTTATCACTTGAGTAAAGACATGTCATCAGATGTTTGCCTTTTTAATGCTGGTTGTTAATTTCTTGCAATGTGTATAATGAAAATGCAATTTTGATGGTGCCTTTGTTGTTCTCTTAGCAGGAATAAAAGCAAAAATATTAATTTGGTGAGAATAAAGGATTGCTAACCACCTTATTTAGCTGAATAGCTATATCATCTCTGTAGGACTGCATGAGTTTGTTAGCCATGTGTGCTGTGTTTGGTAAGCCAAATGCATTTTCCTAAATAAGTGAACAAAGCAGGTTATATTTTCAGCATACACTTACAAAATGAATTGCTTCTTGCAAACAGTATAGGCAGTGCTTTCTGAAATGTGAAAATATTACTAAGAATTTATGAATGTAACATTTGGTGTAGAATAATGAGATCTCCTGTGATGCTACTAATATTAATGCTGCATCAACACTAAATTCCTTCCTGTAACTGCCGTAATTAAGGAATTTTCAGTAAACAAACATCACAGATCTTTATTCCCCTGTGACATGAACTAGCATATCAGTGCAAAATGTCATGGCGTGTAATACAGTGTTCATTTTGTTTAAACAATATTCTAAGCAGTCTGTAGCCTTGAGTTTTTTTTACTTTATCTCATTATACATACTGACTAAGCATTATTAGAAAGTGTGTTTTGTTGGTTCACTGGATATTCTGTATCTCTGTTTCTGGTGTATATTCATGTTGGCTTGTCAACCACTTTTTATGACTCTTGTTCTCTAGTTTATTTGCATACACACAGCAAGTCATGCTCCTCTTTCCTACTGTTTCTTTGGCTGGTGGTTGAAATGTTTGTAAACTATGTACAAAGTTGTCTTGTATTTACAGCACTATGGGTAATGTTGCTATCATATGAACAAGTAATGACAATAATTTGCTACTGCTGATAAAATGTAAAAAATAGATATGTTTTTATGACTAAAATTGGTTTTACCAGCTTATTATTCTTGTATTGTTTTCGATAGCTGAAGCATGTTCATGTTACGAATTATGGTTGCAAATCTTGTTAATCTAAGAAAGAATGTATACATACCTATTTTAGGAAGTAAAATTAATGAGGCAGTTATAGTTTTGTGTAAAATATGTTAGCAATTCCCATTTGTGTCCTGTTTTTATGCTTATGACTGTTTTCTGCAAAACTGTTAGCAATTCCTAATTATGAAATACAATAAAGTCTAAGTTATCATTAGGCATACTTTTAATGATGCATGGGGGCTAATTTTAATTTTTTACCATTACAGTCATGATCATGACATATGATACATTCCCCTCAAAGAGGCTTTTTCTTCCTGAAATATTCAGATTATTATTACTCTACTTCACTAATTTCAAGGCTTATAGTAGATTTCTGACCCATAGATACTAGAATTTAAAGGAGAACTAAAGCATAAAAAAAAAAAAAGCTGTATTAAATAAGTACCTTATAGTAAGCTCCAGTGATGCACTCCCAGCTTCATCTGTGCTGTATCTTCCCTGCACTGAGGCAGTCTTTCACAGCGCTATGGAGGACTCAGCTGCCTGCCTGAAGCTCTTCCCACACACTGTCACCGGCGGTGAAATACAGCAGTTACATCATCACGCTCATTTCTCCTCCAATGAGAGCTCTCCTCTCACCAGAGCACAATGAGCGTGATGATGTAATCACTCATTTGCATAAGGGGCGGAACTTCATGATGGCTCCTGTGGCAGCCTAAGCGCTGTGAAGATACACTGCTGTGCAGTGAAGATACAGCACAGATGAAGCTGGGAGTGAATCATTGGAGTTTAATATAAGGTACTTATTTAATATAGCTATTTTTTTGCTTCTTTAGTTCTTTTTTAAGTACGGTGTACTAAAGTGTACATGTTTCACTGATCTGAAACAAGACTGCTGTGGAAAAACTGTAATAGTCACACAAATTCAACTGGACGTTACATACAATAAAAAAACATTCCTAATGGGTGTCAACTGATTACATCTGTACCAATTTACGACTCTGGTTCTGCTATATCTCACGATTTTGTTTTCATTGCTTTGTCCCAGTCTGAGAATTTTTTATTTCTGTACCCGTTTCTGTATAAATATGTCATTCTTAAGTTTCTTGCTTCATACTTGCCTGAAGAAGAGACCTAAGTAGTCTTGAAAGCTTGCATTTACTATCTATTCAGTTAGCCAATAAAAGATATCACCTATACTCGATTTGTCTCTGATACAATAAAAAAGATACATGACTCTTCAATGGTACAACATTTTTCTAGTGAAATAATCATTGAATTATTGATCTAGTAAGTAGGCTTTCTTTATTCTTGATTACTCTGATTTACAAATAGTAGCACACGAATTGTAAGTTCTGAAAATCCCTACAATAAACAATTACATTTACCTAAAATGCATTCATAAGTGGCAAAATTAATTTTCAGCGAATTGACTCAGAAGCCATTTAAAAAAAAAAAAAATTGTATTATAGTTTCGAAACTCACACTGTACTTGCCTGTTTCCTGCTTTAATATGTCTTCACAAAATCTCAATTGTGTATATGTTTCCTTTCATAAAAGTAAAGTGGAATAGTCTTTTTTAGTCTGTCTTGTAAATAAAATGGCAGCACTATTGTATACTGCTGACTGAAGAAAGGTTAAAAAAATTAAATAGAGATAAAAAAAGAGATGCTACAAATAACAAAAACCCATAATATCATCTTTTAACTGCAATGATTTTTAACAAAATAGCTTTAAACCAAAGTGAATTGAAAGAAAATAAGAATTGTTAGACCCAAACTGAAAAAGTTCAACCCAGTTTACACACAGGCGTAGAGGAATAAACTGGGTAGAAAGACAAGGAGCTGTTCTAATAGTAAAGAGTAGTGAAAAGAGCAACACAAGGTGTTAATCACAATGGGTATAGCGCCCCCTAGAACAAAACTTAAATGAATAAATAAATAAATGGAGATATAGTGAAAAAGGTATAAATAATAATAAAAACATGCAATGAATAAAAAGGGAAGATAAAATTCAAATACACAAAATATAGTACAGCTAAATGAAGATGAAAAGTTGAGCAAGATGAAGCTGGAGATAGTCAACGCTTGAATCACAAAAAGGTATTCTGCCGATATACCTCAAAGGAAATGGATGCAATCAAAAACTCTGGAACCCAGAGTGTATGTGGAAGCACTGAATAAAGACAAAAAAGGTACAAAAAAGGGCACAGCCCCTAGCGTGATACTGTATGGATAAAGTGTGACGGGCGAATGTGGGTGAATCCAGATTTTGAGAGAACGGCGGTGGAATGGTCAAATCCTCAGTATCGAATGATACAGAAGTAGAACGGTTCCTTTGGGATAGTTGATGAAATCAATGCACTTTCTAAAATGGTGATGGGTGTGCTAATGATGTATAGGTGACATCACAGGCCCCCTTAGGTGGATAAACTCACCAGATAAAGAAATATAAAAAACCTTAAATGGAACAGTGCTCTGTGGAACATAAAAGTGATAATTCCCCCTCTATAGGTAATGCACTCTCCAGATTGCATTTAATCAAAAAGCATATGTGATCAACAGGTGCCAATCTCCTCTCTATAGGACATGCACTCACCAGATGATGTTCACACAAGAAGTATATATGATCAACAGGATGTTTCAAAAGTTGCACACTTCTTCCTTCACCCAATTACAGACATATGTGGTTGGAATATAGGAGAAAAATGACCATGGTGCAGTATTGTAAAATAAATCAATGCAATTTATTAAGCAGATTTACAATTTATTAAGCCTTCCACAACTGGATGAACACATTTTACTCCTGATGAAGCTGATTTTTTCAGTGAAATGCATTAAGTACTGTATATTGTTACAAGTTTGATTTTACTTTTGTTTGAGATTATATCTCTACTTAATAAATTGTATCAAGGAGCTTTTCTAAGCCTCTGGTTATGGTGGTGAGTCCTTGTTTCAACCAATCTGAAGCTTAAGCTCCCCTTTAATTAATTACAAATTTTTATGTTTTTTAACGATGACCAAGACTGTATCATTATGCAGAATTTTCCCTTATTTATGCATCTTATAGTGGATTATAAACCAATATTTTCAAAGAAATTTCTACTGAATTATTGCTGATAATATTTTTGTGGATATTTTTGTTTTAAGGATGCCCACACAACAGCACATGTTGATCAATAAGCAGATTACCAGTTATGACAGCTACAGCTGTGCTGATTATTGATCCCCAGTGCTGTTGTGTGGTCTCCAGAAAGCAAGCACTGTAGGTGACAATGGAAAGCAGGTTTGAGAAACAAATAATCCCCAAGTGATGGCACAGTTTTTCTTGGCGATATATTTATATAACTATTTACAGTCAGCAGTTATAAAGACCACAACATTTTTTGCCAGTGACAAAAATGAAAAACAGTTGCACTGCGATAGATCCAGATAATTTCTTTTTGTCTCTATAACTATTTTTGATATAATGGGTTATATTTTCATATAAAAAAAATAATAAATGCCAGATACTTTTCTTGAGAGGAAACCACAAGGACACAGAGAATGAATAATATTGCGGATATAACATTTAAAGACATACAGTAATTAGAAAGCCCAATCTAACCATAAAATATTCATAAGCTATAATGGTATAGTGCTCTTTCCTTAGATTTATTGATTGACTCAAATACAGCTCTCAGCTTGCTGGAGATTTATACCATCTGATTCAGTGTCACCGGATACACCTTTTACTTGCAAGAATCCAGCAGATGACTTGTATGGTAAATAGATATGACTGCATTGTATTATAGTGCAGCATTTTTACATTAAAAAGACATATTGGTAAACAAAAATGTGAATAAAATAAATTCATTGTCTTCTTTTATTGATATTATCCATAATCATTCTTTAACCTTAGGTCTATGAAGTTATAAGTAAGGTGATTGTTTCTGCATTACATTCTAAAAAGGAAGAAGACTTTAAAGTCTTCCCTTTCAACAGTTAAATTTATATAATCAAAATGTGTTAGATTGCCTGGCAAATTAAGATTGGGCTTATAAAAAAGGATCAATGTTAATCAATGTGATAGTATTGCAATTAAAAAGAAGAAATATGGGCTTTCCAAACTTGTCTACATAACAGTATACAGAACAAGGTTAAAAAACCATGCACTCATGCCTATAAAGACGTAGTTGACCTGACCATAATTAAACACTTTGCAATAGATTTCATTTTCAGCATTCTGAGTTGAGATGACTCTAGATTGCATTGTAAATGTTCTTATGATTCCAATAAAAACTACTGGTAACTGGTGACTTGTGATTGATTTGTTATCAGTATTCTTTGTGGGATTGCACATAAATTTGCTGTGTTATCCTGAGTTATTTTAACTCACGTTTAGAAGGCTATAATAATGTAGAATACGAAAAGTATTTACTGACAAAGTTAGCTCTATCTGTATATATATTTAAAAAAAAATAACTACCTCATTCAAAAATTCTAATGAAAATAGTAGATTAAAAGGAATATTCATCTTAAAAATATTTATTTAGTTTGTATTATTGCAATCCCTCATAGTAAGAGATACAAATAAACACCAGGGGCAAAATTTACTAAAGTCGAAAATGATTTTTTTTACTTTTTTGCACACTTTTTGCTCCCCCCTTTCACCCATTTTTTGTTTTTTACTTTAGTAAATTTGGTCCCAGGATTCTTAAAAACAGTGCTAAGCTCTATTTACCATGCTTATAAGATGGCAAACAGCACACATATATCCTGTTACTCCGAGGGTTTAGAAGTCAGGGCTTTACAAGGATTGCCATATACTCTAAACTTACTGGTCAGCAGAGCCTGTGAGGTTCCCTACCAGCTGAGGCAATTCATATCCATTAGTTAGTCTTTCCTCATGCCTCTGAGATACAGTCAACATGTAGCTTCTGGTCCCTGCAACAAATAATTATGGATCCCCAAATGTATAAATAGCAGTAATGTAACAAAATGTCTACCTATATGGTGGACAAATAGAGAGAAATAAAACAATTGAAATGGAAAACAGACCCACACACACATATATATAAAGCTATGAGCAACTGTTGTGCAAAATATGGGTTGATAGTAAAAAAAAAATAAACAAATAAATACATTTTTTTTTAATTTCCTTTATTTTGGCTCATTTACCCTAAATAGACAAAAAACAAATGCAAAAACTGGCACAAGTTGATGCATTTTTGCACCATGCTGTTTACTGCATCATTTCCATTACCTGCATAACACATGAATACATTCTTTAGCATCTCAGATAAGTCAATGTATATACATATTGTTTATACATATACTAGAACCCATGCAGACGTCAAAGACAATGAATGTTGCTAGAAAAAAGTTAAGGTTTCTGCTCACAATAATTATGCTACAGTGTTTTACAAAATGAAGGTGTTCCGAATTTCATGAACCATTTCACACTGAAGTCCTTTATTTCTTGCTTTTTGCTGTAGGGCTTTAGTTTGGTAAAGAAAGTGTTTTAATTATGCACCATTGATTAGTTTATCAGAACCTCTATGCAAATACAACATTGGTATGCAACGAGCCATGAAATTGTAAAGCTAAAGTTTTATTCAGTGGCCAGTCTGTTATATTTACTTACCTTACCTAAAAACCTTCCTTTGACAAAAACAAAGAAAAAAAATTCATACACTCAGCTAGTTAGTATAACTTATACCATTAAAAATCCCCAAATTCTTACATTAGCACATATAACTACCCTATATGTTTTCCCAAGAATTGTGCTGTATAAACTTATCTGCTTTAGGGCCTTTGAATCCTTAGACTACTAGTACTAGACAGAGTGAGAGTCCCACTGTGGTACCAGGACAAACACACAACTAACTTTTTAAACAAGTGTTTCTATATTTGAATCTCCCACCTACAGCCTTCTAGCCAATAAGATTACATCAAGATGGGCAGTGTGGTGGCTCAGTGGTTAACCTTGCAGCACTGAGGTTCTGGGTTCAATTTCCCCCTGGAATTCATCTGCATGGAGTTTGTATTTTCTCTCCGCACCTGCGTGAGTTTCCTCTGGGCACTCCAGTTTCCTCCCACAATCCAAAAACATACATCTGTGTGTGTGTGAGACTGAAACTAGATTGTAAGCTCTAACACCTTCTTGTATGCTCTCGTCCTATCCTGCCTGGACTACTGAAATGTTCTTCTTTCTGGCCTTCCTGCTTCCCACCTTTCTCCGCTCCAGTCTATCCTAAATTCTGCTGCTAGGATTCTGGCCCTCTTGCCCCTGAAAGGACAGCCTTTCTCCCAATCTCTCTCTGTCCCTTGGCTCCCCATAAACAAACAAATCAATTACAGTGTACTCCTTCTGACATTTAAGGCACTTCACTCGGTTGTCCCTCCCTACATTTCGGCACTCATATGCCCATGCTTTCCCCAACATCAACTGCTCTCCTCCCAAAGCAACCAGCTTTGCATGTCACACACCAATACTGCCCTTTCTCGCCTTAAACCATTTTCTCTTTCGGCCCCCCACATCTGGAATTCTATAACCCTTTATCTTCGCCAGGAACATTTCTTCTGCACTTTTAAGACCAAACTAAAATCCTACCTTATGGAGTTCTAGGATTGATGTTTATCTAAATATTGTACTGTATCCTTAATTAACTATTTATGATTGATGTGTGTGTATATATATATATATATATTTATCTCTATTTTATTTATGTATTTATAGACCATTGTCCCAGCATACTGTTACAGCACTTATTACCCTTCTGTGTATGTATGTAGTCCTCATACCACTTAGATTGTAAGCTCTGCGGGGAAGGGAACTCCAACCTCCTGTGTCAATCACAACCTGGCACTTAAAGTGTTTTTATGCTTGTAAGTTACTTGCTTGTATTGTACTGTATAATGCACTTTTCCCATGTCTGTCTTATGTTTGCATTGCTGAATTGTGGCACTTTATAAATAAAATTATACATACATACATACATACAATACAATACCAATACCAAAAAAAAAAGAATGATTCTGATTGTAATTTTCATACTCCACCTCATCCTGCAGGTGGAGCTCTTGACACATGAATACTGTCCTAGCAGGATTCAGGCATTCAATGGTTAACATCCCACTTGCAGCCATATGTAAAGACATCTGAATAGCATAGAGGTGGGACAATACAAAGCACCACAGGGGGTCATAGTCCCTACCATCTCCAACTGCAAGCTTATCTGCAGGCTTGAGCATTTTAAGAAAATGCTACCATAGCAAGTGAGAAACAGCTCTGTGATTCTGATTGGTTACCAAGAATTCTCATGTCTCCCATTCAAATCCCTGGCTTAAGATTCCAAATTGAACTGCTGAAGCTTCTAAAATAAAGTGCTTATAAACTAAAAAGACAGAAATCAGAAAATATAATATATTTCAAATGCATTTATTTAACAGTGACAAATAGATAAATAACTGTTAGAGGCTGGACTGTTTGTTTAACTTTTCTGTCTCCCAGAAATCAAATTTAGAACATTTTAAGAGCTGTGTCTAACTAGTAGTGTAATATGACAATTATTTATAGGTAAGTCAGTGACTGCTTGTTAAAAGCAAACAAACATCTCCCAGCCAATTAGAAACCATGAATGAAATACAGCATCTTTTTGTTACTAAGACTACATTGGTAAATCCTTTCTGACAGATTTTCCATTCTGTCCCTGTTAGATGTGACTGCTAAATATTTTTCTGCGTGTGCTGCTGCATTTGCTGCATGTATCCGGAAATTGTATTTGACAAAGTATTTGTGATGTTGCATGAAATATTCAAACATAGTATACAAAACATGTTTGTCAGCAGACAGAGTTTATACACCATAGATGCAAGGGAAATCTGTTATTATCCTGAAGCTAGAATATCTGAGGTGTGCATCTGCTAGATGAGAACAATGAAGGCAGCGATATACTTCAGTATTTTATAGTCTAAAGTTAAAAGATATATAAAGAGCAGCATATACTACATTATTTGTTAATAAAGTTTGTGTAAATGTTTATGTTTTGCATGTGTCAAAATCTAAAAAATGTATTTCATTTTAAACTTCTATAGATGCATTAATATTGTGCTTAGTATGTTTAAAGGGATTCCTAAAGTGTATGTGAATAGTTTTATTGACTGTGTTTGATTGAGTGTGAACATGAAACATTTTCTGTAAATGTTTATGTGTAAGTAACTGTGAAGTGGCCAAGGAAGGAACTAATGTGCAGTTAATAATAGCATTAAAATGTTCACAGGACTGTAACCAATTATTTCACAAGAACCTTTAAGTTCCCTGTACTAACCTGTTACCATCCAGAGCATTACAACAAACACAAAAAACATTGAAATGAATCGACTGCTAGCTGCAATAAAAACAGCAACAAAACATGCATCTGTGGGGTCATTCCGGTAGCTCCGAATTTTCCGTCCCGAATTCACTTAGAGCGAACTCCCATTATAAAGTCGTGACCGCGACAATTTTTTAGTTGCGGTCGCGATTTTATAATGGGAGAATTGTTGCGGTCGCAACTTTATAATGGGAGTTTGCTATAAGTGAATTCGGGATGGAAAACTCGGAGCTACCGGAATGACGCCCTGTGTGTGTGACTGAAACTAGATTGTAAGCTCCATGGGGCAGGGACTGAAGTGAATAATGAATCTCTGTAAAGTGCTGCGTAATATATCAGCGCTATATAAATGCAATACAATATCAACAAAAAAAAAAAAAATTGCATGTGCAAAAAACCTTTACATGGGTCAAATTATCCACCTTGTCATGTCTGTTTTTAGGAAGGAATGATAAAACGGTGTTTGGTCTTTGTGTATAGGTTAACACATGGAGCATATCTGCAGTTGTAGGCTGCAGTGATGGCTACTTGCAAAGGCAGTCACCTAAATTAATAAGGCAATAAGATGTATATATTAGAATAGTCCCCCACCTAAAGTTATAATATAACAAAAGTACTATAGAGTAAAGTCATTAGAGCTCTGAGGAAGTCTTTTTTGTAAGTTGCGATATTGGTTAGTCTAACACTAAGGGGGTTATTAATTAAAGTTGGAATTGTTGCGTAAGGTGTGAATTCGCCATCTAATGACTTTCGCACACTACACAATAGACAGCTACTGTCACAGTTGTGACTTTACTATGTGAATATTGTCACGGTTGCAACTTTATTATGGGAATCCGCTGTTTAGTAAATAAGGAGCAGAGAAGTGATGAGAATTCACTTTGATGGTCGAATTCTCACTTTAGTCAATAACCCCCAAAGCCTGCCACACACACTAATGCCAAATAAGAGCTACACTAATATATACGCACACTGGAATGTATTATAATGACTCACCCTATATATTACAAATATTTCAAAAAGAATATAATTTGGCACTATGTATAACTCCCATACACTAAATTCACAGTGTGGATGCAAGCTCCCTAAAAAATACAATATATTAAGAAACAGAGAAGCAAAGTTAAAAAGTTGAGAATAAAGAAATACTGAAGTAAAGTAAGAAAAAGAAAAATGCAAAAGAGGGATTATGCTGCAATCCAGAATAAAGGAGAAAATGGAGCACTAAGAGTAATGATGTTGGGACTGGATAGTAGCTAGTAATAAATCAGACAAAACCATTACAATAAATAAATAAATGTGAAAAACATGCATTTTAATATATGCAATCAAGACATAAATAACATCACATATATACTCAAATAGTAAAAATAAATAAAAAATATTACTATAATGAGGATGACCCCTCAAAGCAATCATACCCTGTATGCCAATCCCCGGGGCAGGTGTTAATTAATACTCCATAAGTGTTATAATCAAACTCGTTGAAGGACAGCTCTGTACCACCAAATTAATAAGTTCATAAAGATGAATTTATGTGCCCAAATGTCTATTTATGAAAACAAGTCTGTCAAACACAATGTAAACATGTGTGAATCAAAGCACATAGAAACAAATTAGTTTCCCTAATATAAATCATCCCTCTGAAAGCGTCAGCCAGTGAGGACCCGAATGAAGCCTGAGAATAAAGCGATACACGCGTTGATTATTTCTCTGCACCGACCAAGTCTCAGAGCAGGTATTCCAGCTTACCGAGGTGTCAACTATCCCCACATCTGTATTTGGCTCACATATACCACCCAGTTTCGATCCCAGTGCTACAGCTTGAACCCAGCCTAATAGATGCTGCAGCCAAATCTGCTCCATCTAATAGTTAAACAGGGAGAGTTCTGCAATAAAATGGAGTTCTCCCCTTGAACTATTACGGTGAGCAGCTTGGATTCTTTATGTGGTGGATTGATATTTTTGGGCTGGCTGGATCCTTTCCTAGCTAGCTTCTGTACAATGAGATTTGAATGTGCCAAGACTATTCAACATTTTGAGTTTTAGTGGGCTACTGCTCCAGTGGAAATGCCTTACTATTATACTATCTCAAGATCAAAAAAAAAATATATGACTTGTGTCATAAAATATTTTCTGGCATCCAGCCAGCCTTTATTTGCATGATCAGGGCTGGCACAAACCTATCTCCTATGTAACTGCATAGCTGCCACTAAAGAGTAGGATGTAAATTCTGATGTCCAGTAATACAAGACTGGTAAACATTAATGTTACTCATGGCTATATTATTTTAAAGCCATTTAATTACATGGTATGCCACATGTCACAAATATATGCAGCAGAGAGTTTGTACAAATTATTTTGTGTAGTGATCTCTTTGTGTCAAAAACTTGCCACATCTAGAATGTACAGTCAGAAATGTAACACATGACCAGATAAGCATTTCTGGATCTATGTTAAAAACTAGATGAAATAAGAACACCTGCTTGGACTTGAGTGACTGGTGTCCTGCATTAAGCACACAGTGGGAACTAGAGGATCTTGCCCCCCCCCCCCATTCAAAAGTCAAATCTGTGTATTCAGTAAACAGTAATCTGTACACCTCCTTGGAAGAATTAGTATTGTGACACATGGTGACTACCCAATTGTTGTCACATTTGCAGCATAAGGACACAACATTGCAACATAATGTCAGAAACTGTGAGTAAATTCACCACATCACAGAAAATAATGAACTTTGGTGAATATGCAAAGTTGGAGAAGTGACAAATTGTCAACAAATGCATATATTTACAAAACAATTTGCACATCGATATGTATGCCCCTAAAGCACTTCACTTCCCCCTGGAAAACTGACATGCAATTTTATTTCTTATTACTGTAGTAAATAACACAAAACAATGCAATATCTAGAAAGTTATCTGGCTTCCTTCCCTCTCCCCACCTTTTCCTATAAGTCAGGGGGGTGGGGAAGGAACAGATCATGGCATACAGGGCAGCCGCAACCCATTATTATGTCATTTTATGAGGGTCCCTTAACTTATAGAACAGGACCAGCAGGCATTTCCCCTATGGGGGGCAGTTGCAGGGTGCCATATTGTTAAGAGTTGCCAATAGAAAAGGTTAAGTATAACCATCCAAACTAAATCATCAGCCTCTTTTAAATGTTTACTAACAAAAGAAATACTTGCTTAGCAATTTGCCCGTCATAAATATTTGAAAAATAACCTTATTAAAAAGTATTAGGATAAATAGCTCCAAAATAGTGTGAACTTTTAGTTGTTTTTTTAAATCATTTTGTCATTTTCCAATGATAGCATCTTTAAGTATATGTTCGTTAATACATTTAATTTAATCTGATATGATGTGATAATGAGTTATCTTTTTTTGTAAATTGCATTTCTATCCAACAATTCCTTTGTGTTTTTTTATTGTTGTTATTTAGCATGTTAATGATTTATATATTATTTTTTTTTAGATTATCCAAGAAGTAGTTATCTATGATAAAAAAATATTGTTTATTGTTGCTTACCAATTTGATTGTCTCAATCCAAAATCCAAATATTTATCATTTTCATGATTTCCCTATAGATCCCTTCAATCTATAATTTTTTTTATTTCCATTAGTAAATTATTTATCTATATGTATTTTTTTATCCTCCGCCATATAATTTTGCCCTCATGATCCAAGCTTAATAAGGTTATTCCTCAGCACTTCCTTTTTGTTAATTCTCACTGCAATTCTTCCTTTTCATTTATTATTCACACCTCTCTTCCCCTCCCTAGACTCATAAAATCCATTGCATTCCTGACCTCCACTTGTCTTTACCTGTCACATGGGTAATTCACTGTTGCATTACAAAATTTAAATTCAGTAAAACCTTTCCTGTAAAGTAAAAGTGCTTTTTACAGGATAATGGTAAAGAAAGTACATAAAGCATAAACGAAACCCAAGCAGGAGGGTGGCTGTGCAGTTAATATTGCTCCCTTGCATTGTACTGGGAAATTAACTGAAGTCTACCCACATTACAAGGCTCTGAGCAAGTAGAAAAAGAGTAAATCATAAGCAAATGTAACAGCAAAGAACTAGCACACTCTGTCATGGACAGATAGAAAACAATTGCAGTATGTAGAACTCAGAAAACAGCAATTAAGATCAATTAGCAGAGCACACAGAAGTCCTGTTATCAGGCACCTTTACAGGGAAAGTTCTAGAATGAAGTTAGTGCTGCAGCGTTGTTATTTCAATGGAAAAACATTCAAGGTCACAAAGCCTTTTTTGGCCTGGTTTGTGAACCACATGCTAGCTGGAAATTAGTAGTAGGTTATGAACCCGTGACAACATGACCAATAAAAATGATTTGCTGCAGTCCATATGAGGCTAGTATAAGATAATGACATAATCCTAACACAATGGTTTAAAATAGACATTGACACAGTCTCGGTAAATAAAACTGTAAGAGTGGGCATAAATGCTCCAGGGTCATTTGTACATCTCATTTTCCTGTTTTCTTTTGTTGCTATAACTCATCATCCTATTGCAGCAATAATTATTTATATGCAATTATATGGACCTGAATCCAAAGGTATCTAGATCAATCTCTGAGGAAAACAATTTATACATACATATACTTTTATGTTAAAAATTATGTGACTATTTTGCTACTTTACTTACACAACCTGTTAAAATCAAAAATATTCTGACAGGCTAGAGTTGTGCATGGGATACATTAGAGTTGTGCATGGGATACATTAGAGTTGTGCATGGGATACATTAGAGTTGTGCATGGGATACATTAGAGTTGTGCATGGG
>JAKJJM010034349.1:0-12486 GCA_021901965.1 Pipa carvalhoi
TGGAAATCGGGTATTTCCACCCAAAAGTAGTCATAACTTCTATGGCTACGAAAATTTTCGGTGGAAATATTCGATTTCCAGATTATGGAAATCGAAATACACCGATTTCCAGAATCTGGAAAACGAGATTCCCACGGGAGGATCACCTCCCATGAGAATGTTAGAATGACCTATAGCGGTCTTTCCGACTTTCTTAAATTTCGCCCATATTATGTTACTGTATGTACTATATGCTATTTGAGTGCATTATGTGCAGTGCTGACAGTATTTCAACTCCCAGATCCACTACTCCTTGTGTTGTTCAGTTTTCCTTTCTTATTTCTACAGAGTTTTATTCTCCTCCATGGTACTGATAACCTTGGTTTTAAGGCTTACTGACTCTGGTGGAGAGGTTGTCCCTATGGCTCTAGCAATAGTTCTTGGTTGGTGTTATATGATGTATTTTGCACGTGGATTTCAGATGATTGGACCCTTTACAGTAATGATATACAAGGTGAGAATGAAGAAACTGAAATATCTAATACATGACTGACTGATCATAACTTACCAATGAAATGCATGGAAAGGGTTTTCCCCTCCATACTAACTTTTGACATTTCACTACTACCTAATGGTGTCCCCTGAGAAGTTTAGATATTTAAAAGGAGCTCCCCATATTGTCAGGTAAACTGGGTTATATCAGGCCTGTAACAGAAGAAGGAGGGCATTTTTTTAATCAATCCTTGTGAGTTGCAGGAGAATTGGAGCTGTGTTTAAAGTCTATTCAAATATGAGAAAAAGGGACCAAGAGGCCTAGCATCTCAAAGGTTCACCATTTAGAAAGGGGGTATGCAGCCAATCCTCTACAACTCACAGAGTGTCCAGAAATTTTAAAATTTTTTATATAGAGGCGCTATCCCTTTAAGAGATAGAAAGCAGACAATAGTGCACTATGTCTATACATCATAGAATAAACAGTAGCAATGCTAGATTAGACTGTAAGCTCTATGGGGCAGGGACCTGCAACCTCTCGTGTCAATCATAACCTGGCACTTAAAGTGTTTTTATGCTTGTAAGCTACTTCACTTGTATTGTGTGATGCACTTTTCCCATGTCTGTCTTATGTTTGTGTTGCTGAATTGTACAGCGCTGTGTAAATCTGTGGCGCTTTATAACTAAAATTATACATGCATACATACATACATACATATATACTCACATATAAGTTATAGAAATCAGCTTGCAAATGGGATCCAATTCAGCAGAAATATTTTCCTGTATGTGTTGAATAATAATCCCTATATGGTCACTTCTTGAGAATTATAAGATGTTAATGTTAAGACAATGTTAACCTATGCACTGTTGAAAAGAAGGCTCACAATAGTGCAGACAGTTTAATGTTAAAAAATTCAAACAACTCTCACATGTGATCAGTGAGAATCAAGCATGAAAAGCACAATAAGTGTAGTGAAATGCAACACATTTCACCCACTAAGATGGGCTTCCTCTGGGATAAAAAATGCTAAATATAAAACAGTATATATACACTATTAAAAAAACAAAAAACAAATGTACATACCAAAAGTGATGTAATAGCGGCAGGGCTAGATTGTCCACAATTATAATGTTGGGTGAAGGAAATAAACAATTATCTTTTTTATTTGAGTATAATTAAGGTATTACAAGTATATATCAATGAGAGAAATAGTGTAAACAGAGGCGGATGGTTATGGATACAAAGATTCTCCAGCCGTCTCTGTCACGAACAAACCAGAAGTGCTCCCCAAGCGTCACTTCCGGTTGTTCATGACCAACTAAAGAGCAGCATCCTTGGTTACCGGCAGAGAGGCATTAGGTAGGAGAAGAGGCAGATCTCCTCCCAGGAGGCTGGAAATACCAGCACATTAATGAAATAATAAAGTGAATAATGCTGCAGAAGTTGGAGGTGATTGAAGCATACAAATAAGATATGATGGACATATAAAAAAATTGGGCACACAGTTAACACTCAAAATAAATGATAAAATATGTACAGTAAAATTGGGTACAAAAAGATCATATACCGTATTTTTCACTCCATAAGACTCACTTTTTTTCCCCCAAAAAGGAAAATGTCCATGCAGCTTATGGAGCGAATATTCCTTTTCTTCAGCTGCTGCGAGGCGAGGGCGAGGGCGCGGGCTCCAACTTCTTTCCCTCTCTCGGCGCCCCACAGAAGCAGAAAAAGCAGCGTTCCAGCAATGTGGATCCTCGCGGCGCTTCTCTAATAAAGTGAAGCAAGTTGAGCGTGACGCCACTCCTCGGCGCCTTCGGGACTTGTCGGCTCTATTCGCTGGCAGCTGCTGACAAGACCTGAAGATGCTGAGGAGAGCTGTCCCATTCAACTTACTTCAGTGTGCAGCGAAGTGCTGAGAGGAGCTGCATCGCTGGAATGCTGGGGTAAGGTTAGGAGGCAGGGGAGGGTAGGCAGGAGGCCAGGCAGGCAAGGGAGGGATGGCAGTAGGGCAGGCAGGAGAGGATGGCCGTAGGGCAAGAAGGGCAGGTAGGGGAGAGATGGCAAGAGGGCAGGCAGGGGAGGGAAGGCCGCAGGGCAGGCAGGCAGTGGAGGGATGACAGGAGGGCAGGCAGGAGAGGGAGGACAGGCAGGCAGGGGAGGGATGGCATGTGGGCAGCAAGGGGAGGAAAGGCAGGGGACGGTGGTATATTTTAGCAAACCATTTGGTTCAGAATTCTTTTCCTTATTTTCCTCCTTAAAATCCTAGGTGCGTCTTATGGTTAGGTGTGTCTTATGGAGCGAAAAATACGGTAATCTGATAATAATAAAACATATAAAATGTTGACCCTAAAGAGACTTGCTATACACTTACAGTACATAATTTCTCATATGGAAAAATTGTGCAATATACTAATATAAATAAGTTAAAGGGGAACAAAATTAATAAGATAATAGAGCCTATAGGAATGAATGAAGATAACATACACATAATAAAAAGGACACCGAATATGGAGTGTGGTTAAGTACTAATACTGAGCTGGCATTGATGTTGAAAAGACCACAAATCTATATTGGTATTGCTTTCATATAGCGCTGATATATTATGCAGCACTTTACAGAAATTCATCATTCACTTCAGTCCCTGCCCCATGGAGCTTACAATCTAGTTTCAGTCACACACACACAGATGTATGTTTTCAGATTGTGGGAGGAAACTGGAGTGCCCAGAGGAAACCCACGCAGGTGTGGGAAGAACATACAAACTCCATGCAGCTGAAGTCCAGGGTGGAATTGAACCCAGAGCCTCAGCAGTTCAAGGCAGCAGTGTCAATCACTGAGCCACTGCACTGCCCAAGAGGAGAACAGGCAGGGGACGGGTGGTATATTTTTGCACACCATATATATCCCTATTCAGTTCATTTGGCACTAGTGTTCTAAGTTTATAGATTCACCTAGTTTCATATTGTGATAGTATTCTCTCATGGTCACCTAATCTATCAGAAATGGGAATCTCTTGTATGGCAAAAAAATTCTTAATTGTCAACAATATGTTATGGGTTTATATGGCCATGATATTCCTACTAGCTTTTCCACTATTACAACCTTCTAGTTATTCTACTCGATAGAACTTACTACTAGCTATTCCACTGGTACTGCCTACTATCCATTCTACTAGTACTTCCTACTAACACTTCTACTAGTACATTCTGCTAGCTACTCCACAAGTACTTCCCTAACCCTTTCAGTAACAGTTCTTGGTAGCTATTTCACTAGTCTTTGGTATTAGCCGACTTGTAGACATCCACTAGTACTTCTTACTAGCCATTCCACTAATATTTCCTACTATCCATTGTACAAATATTTCCTGCTAGCTATTCTACTAGCACTTTCTACTAATCATATATTCAAAATACTGTCTATATCTTTGTTCTTCAGATCATGTTTGGAGACCTTCTGAGGTTCTTCTGGCTGATGGTGGTAGTGATTGTGGCATTTGGAACAGGTACTGAACCTAATTTGGTTAAAGCTGTGTGAGATTTGAGATACGAGTTTGAACCCAATATCCTACACCATGAATAATTGAATGTGTAAATTAACAGACAAGTACTATTATATATTGTAAGATCAGTACATGTACTACAAGGTGAATCAGGTATATAGTAAGCATATCCACCTCTGTATCTCCCTCTAGCCTTGTTTGTTGTGTTTCAAACAGAAGATCATGAAGCAATTGGAGTATTTCAAGATTTTCCAACGTCTTTGTACAGCACATATCAACTCTTCACTAATGTCATCAATTCTCCAGCCAACTATTCTGTACAGCTCCCTTACATGTATGGTTTTACTTACTTTCCATTCACTCTTATCTCCAACCTTCTGATGCTGAACTTGCTTATCGCCATGATGGCTGACACCCACTGGAGAGTCAGGCAGGAACGGGATGAGCTTTGGAGAGCACAGGTAATGTTGGTTCCAACATTTCCTACTTCTGTGTTAACTTTGGAACAGCTTTACACATCAACCTCTTTTACATAAAAGAACATTTTCAGGGCTCTTATTAAATTTAAAGGAAAAAAATATTATTCATTATAATTAAATCAATAAGGCACATTTTGGCAAATGGATACTAGGATAATAGATTATTCACTAATTTCACTTCATTTGCACTTGTTCATTTAATCTAAATAATGAACAAACCTAATATAGCAACATGTTGTAAATGGAATAAGACATGACCTTTTTTGCCATGAGAGAAAGGAAATCATACACCATTGAGGGAGCTACAGGTGGGTTTGTGTAGGCTTTGCCCATCCATTATTTTCTACTAACAATCTGTAAGGAGCAGTACTTACTGACGCCTGCTCCTGCAGCGGTCTTCTTCCATGTGCGCGCGCTCGTCGCAATCGTGCGCCCTCCATACTTACCCATTGTGGTCACGTGATCAAGCCACGCCAATGTTGCGTGCGCGCACGCCCGCATCTAGGGAGTGCACCCCTGACGCAGCCAGATGCAAGGGCGTGCCTGCTCCTGACACTGTTTAAAGCCCCGTATCCTCTGCTCAGATGCCCATTTATAAAACTGTTGTTTTGGGTGTGCTTTAAGTTTTGTTATCCTGTGTATGACCTCTGCCTGTTTCTACGTTCATGCTTGTTCTCCGCCTGCCCTGACCTATTATGCCTTGTCTGACCTTGATCTTTTGCTGCCTGTCCTGACCTCGGAAACATTTTTGACCACTCTATCCGCTACCATTTCATTAGTGCTAGAAAGTCCTATGGGGTGCGACCCGGGTATCGTACCACAGCGTAGCCCTAACCTCCTTGCAGGGGCTCTAGGTGAAAACCGGGGTTACCTTAGACTCCATGCCTTAGGTTCTGTTAAAATCTGCACTTCCTACAGCTGCCGCCTTCTACTCCTCCCTCCTGCACTGGTGCCCATCCTGACAGTATAAATGGGCCATGGAGCCTACTAAGACAGCAGCCACAATTTCCGCTGAAGAGATGTTGTTAAATCTCGCTGCTAGAATGGAGAATTATGAGGCACAATAGAATTGCCTGACTCAAGTATTAGAGTCCCTGTCTGCTCGTCTGTCTCCTCCTCGCCAGACTACTCTAATACCCTCGACTTCTAACACTACGTCTGCTGCTATCCCGCACCCCCAACCTCTCATTTCTCCTCTGCCTAGATATTCTGGGAATCCTGAATTATGTAGAAGATTTATTAACCAATGTAAAATTCATTTTGAACTTTTGCCCACACAATTCCCTTCCGAGAAAGCTAAAGTAGGATTTATGATAGCCTTATTTGATGGTGATGCTCTGGCATGAGCTTCTCCACTATGGGAAAGGGATGATCCTGTCGTGACTGATTCAGCGTCCTTTATTTCTGCCTTTCGCCAGGTTTTTGACGTTTCTGGTTGCACTTCTGCAGCATCTTCTAGACTTGTGCAGATAAAACAAGGTTAATGGTCTGCTGTCCTATATGCAATTGAATTCAGAACGCTCACCACTGAAGCCTAATAGGATAATCAAGCTCTAGTTGCAGTCTATTGGCAGGGATTGGCAGAACATTTGAAAGATGATCTTGCCTCCCGTGAGTTACCAACACTCATGGAAGATCTGATCTCACTCAGCATTAAAATTGATAATTGCTTGCGTGAATGTCAAACTGAAAGGAAGAGACGGTCCTTCTACTTTCCCCCACTGGCCTCTATCCCTGTTCAGTCAGCATCCTTCAGTTCAGTGGAACCCATGCAGGTTGGGCTTACTCAACTATCTGATGAAGAACGTACTCGTCATAGAACCTCGGGACTCTGTTTATATTGTTGGGGTAAAGGTCACTTTGTGAGAAATTACCCCGTAAAAGCAGGAATCTCACAGGCCTAGGTACAATTAGTGAGGGTCCCCTAGGCCAAAATACTTCCTTTTCCTCACCCGTCTCCTATAGATTTCAGTTATCTATAACAATATTTTTCTCCAATTCCTCTTTTCAGACTTGGGCTTTTGTGGACTCTGGAGCCACAGGTAACTTCATGGACACCTCTTTTGCCAAGGCTCTTAGCATACCAACATTTCTTTTGTCTACTCCACTTTGTGTGCTAGCCCTCGATGATAGACCCCTATCCAGAGGAATTGTGTCTCATTCTACTCCCTTTCTGAGACTCACCATTGGAGAAAATCACAGGGAAGAAATTTCCTTTCTTTTTATCGATTCCCCCTCTGCTCCTGTTATTTTGGGTCTCCCCTAGCTCAGAATTCATAATCCGGTTTTGGATTGGCTAAACAACGAAATAGTTTCCTAGGGATCCAATTGTAGGAATACCTGTTACCCAAAGTCTCCTGCTTTGCCCCTGGCCAACATCTCTCTCTCACCTGAAGCCCTAAGTAAACTTCCATCTGAATACCATTCCTTTCAAGATGTCTTTTATAGTAAAGCCGCTGATTCTCTATCTCCGCATCGCAGCTATGATTGTCCTATTGACATTCTTCTTGGTTCTGTTCCACCTAAGGGTAGAACTTATCCTCTATCTCTGCCCGAGACTGAAGCTATGCGTGCTTATATCCGAGAGAATCTTGAGAAAGGCTTCATTAGACAATCTTCCTCTCCTGCTGGAGCAGAATTTTTCTTTGTGGAAACGAAAGATGGGAGTCTAAGTCCGTGACTATCGGGGCTTGAATAAGATTACTATTAAAAATACTTATCCTCTACCTCTCATCACTGAGCTGTTCTCTTACCTTAAAGAGGCCAAGATTTTCACTAAACTTGATCTACGTGGGGCCTACAATCTGATACGAATTAGACAAGGGGATTCAATACTTATGAAGGTCATTATGAGTATTTAATTATGCCGTTTGGTCTCTGCAATGCCCCAGCAATCATGCAGGAATTTATGAATGACCTTTTTCGTGATTTATTGGGTCGATTCATTGATGTCTATCTGGATGACATTCTCATATTCTCTAAATCTAGTTCCGATCATATTCTTCAATTTAAAGAAGTCCTCCTTAGGCTACGAAATCATTCACTCTATGTCAAACTAGAGAAGTGCGAATTTCACAAGTCTTCCATAACTTTTCTGGGATATATAATCTCTGTTTCTGGTATCGAAATGGATCCTGCCAAAATAACTGACATTAAAGATTGGCCTCAGCCTACTACTCTTAAGGGAGTAAAACGTTTCATTGGATTTGCCAACTACTACAGACAATTCATTAAAGGTTTCTCCTCTATTGTAGCACCAATTGATGCATTAACTAAAAAGTTTGCTAAACCTGAAAATTGGTCTCATGAAGCTCTTAGAGCCTTTTCTTTCCTCAAGGAAGCTTTTATTTCTGCTCCAGGTTTTCGTCATCTGGAGCCCACTAAACCTTTCAAAGTTGAAGTGGACGCTTCCGACTATGGTGCAGAAGCAGTACATTCACAAGAGGATACTATTTCTGGAAAACTCCCTGTGCATTTTTTCTCGCGCAAGTTTTCGCCCACTGAACGTAACTATGACGTCGGTAATCGTGAATTGTTAGCTATAAAACTAGCATTGTCTGAGTGGTGCCACTTTTTGGAAGGTTCCTTATTCCCTTTCATCATTTTTACCGACCATAAAAACCTAGAATACTTAAAGTCTGCCAGATGACTAAACCCTCCTCAAGCCAGATGGACTTTGTTCTTTTCATGCTTTAATTTTACCATTAGTTACATCCCGGGTAATAAGAATACTAAAGCGGATGCTCTTTCCCATAGCTTCTCCTCAGATGTAGCTCCGATAGAATCTGGCCTGATTATTTCGAAAGATAGATTCATTGCCACCATTTCTGATTCTCATCTCAAAGATCTTGAGTCTGCTCAAGCCAATGCCCCTACTGAAACTCCTATTGATCACTTATTTGTTCCTCCAGATCTTCGTCAAGCCATACTTGGCTACGTTCATAACTCCAAACAAGCTGGCCATCCTGGCATGTCCAAAACTTTTCAATTACTTTCTCGTACTTATTGGTGGCCAACCATGTCTAAAGACATGAAGAAAGAATTTGTCACAGCTTGCTCTGCTTGTGCATTATCTAAGTCCAATCATCAGTCTCCTTCAGGTCTCTTGCTTCCTTTGCCTATTCCTCATCTACCTTGGACCCACATTGTTATGGACTTTATTGTTGACCTACCTCCTTCCTCTGGCCACACCTGCATTTGGGTAGTGACTGACAGGTTCAGTAAAATGGCACACTTTATTCCATTAAAAAAAATTCAGTCTGCTCAAGAATTATCCCAATTATTTATTCAACATATATTCCGTATTCATGCCATCCCTATGGAGATAGTTTCTGATCAGAGCTCACGATTTGTATCTCGTTTTTGTAGAGCGTTTAATAAAGCTTTAGGAGTAGATTTACATTTTTCCTCTGCATACCATCCCCAATCCAATGTTAGTTCTGAAAGAACAAATCTGTTTCTTGAGCAATTCCTTCAATGTTCTATTTCTGAACTCCAAGATAATTGGTATAACCTCCTCCCATGGGCTGAATTTGATCACAACAATCTTTCTCATTCATCTTTCAAGTATAACTCTTTTTCTGTGTCTATGGCTGTCATTTGAAAGCATTCCCACTTTCTCCTACCTACACCTACTTCTGTACCAGCCATAGAAAATGAAATAAATTCCTTCATTTCTATTTGACAAACTGTCCACCAAAAGTTGTCTCAAGCTTCCTCTAACCAAAAAAATTTTTCGGATCGAAGATGTCGTCCTCCTCCTAAAGTATAAGATAGGTGAAAAAGTCTGGCTATCTACTAAAAACATTCAGCTTAAAGTTCCTTCACGCAAATTCGCTCCGAGATATATTGGCCCTTTTTCTATTCAAAAAAATTCTGAATCCTGTCTCCATGAAACTCTGTCTACCTCCTAACTTCAAGATTCCCAATTCGTTTCATATAACTCTTTTGAAACCTGCAATTTCTAACCATTTCTCCTCTTCTAATCCTCCTCCTGATTCTATTCTCATTGATGGTCAGGAAGAATTTGAGATTCAGAGGATTCTGGATTCCTGTATTTTTCACGGCAAGCTTCAATATCTTGTTCATTGGAAGGGCTATGGACTTGAAGAAAACTCTTGGATAGATTCCTCTGAAGTCCACACTCCAAGGTTGGTCCGAGCCTTCTATTCCAGCCATCCTGAGAGCCCTAAGGGGCCTCCTGTGGAAACGCCCCTGAAGGGGGGTACTGTAAGGAGCAGTACTTACCAATGCAGTACTTGCCAACTTACGGAAACGTTTTTGACCACTCTATCCACTACCATTCTATTAGTGCTATACCATCCTAGAGGCTGCAACCTGGGTATCGTACTGCAGCGTAGCCCTAACCTCCTTGCTGGGGCTCTAGGTGAAAACCGGTGGTTACCTTAGACTCCACGTCTTAGTTTCTGTTAAAATCTGAACTTCCTACAGCTGCCGCCTTCTACTCATCCCTTCTGCACTGGCGCCTGTCCTGACACCATCTACACTACTGTCTTCCCATGATACCAATTTTTTTAGCATGTGACTTCATTTATTCCTACACTTGGGATCATGCACAATACTAATGACAGGTGCATCTGAAACAAGCAGATCTACCATACTGTGTGGAGATAAATATTTACAGTGATTATGAAAAGGTCATATAATAACAATTGAGCAGAGAAGTGCTAAGGATTTCCCTGAATTTACAAGATTTTTTTTTTTTTAGCTTGCAGCAACCACATTGATGTTGGAAAGTAAGCTCCCACAACGGTTTTGGCCTCGTCTGGGTATCTGTGGTTCAAATTACGGACTTGACAATCGTTGGTATTTGTGGTAGGTCTATCTCCAAGAATTTTATCTAGCAAAATTAAAAGTTGTTTAGCCTATACACATGTAATTCTAGTAACTAATTCAGTGGTTCCAAAAAGTTAGGTGGGACTCAATTGTGATGAACAAAATTGAGCCCAATTTACTTGCACAAACTTAATTTGTAGAGATCCCTTCCAAATGTATTTTTAAGGGGAAGTTAGTAACATATTAACATAGTTTGTAAAGCCATAGATTACACAAGTCCATCCAGTTTAGCCTAATATCATGCAATGTTGATCCAGAAATAGGTACAAAAAAGCCCAGGAGGAAAAAGTGACTTATTTTAGGGAAACCTTATTTTTTTGTTGACTCTAAAACTGGCTTGATTCCATAAATCCAGAACCCTAATACAAATAACATGTTATATTCCTAAATTAAAGAAAAGCTTTTATTGAATTAACCATGACAACTTCCACAGACATAGTTCCATAGCCTTATTACTCTTACAGTAAAGAACCCCCTTCTATGTTGGTATAGAAACTTTTTTCTCCTCTATACACAGAGAATGCCCCCTTGATATACTTACAGTCCATGGTATAAATACCGTATTTTGTAGCGCTAGTAGAGGCTGAATGCACAGCGAATAGAGCAAACAAAAGCCAAAGGCATCAAGGAGCTCCATCACACTCAACCTAGCTCAGTCTGGAGAAGCGCTGACAGGAGGTGGCTCACTGGTACACTGGAGGAAGGTCAGAAGGGAAGCAGGCAGGGGAGGGGCGGGAAGGCAGGAGGACAGGGAAGGGAGGGAAGGCAGGGAGGCAGGGGAGGGATTACAGGCAGGCAAGCAGGGGAGGGGTGGTATACTTTTTTATATTTACACCATTTGGTTCAAAATATATATATATTTTTTTCCTCCTTAAAATCCTAAGTGTGTCTTATGGTCAGGTGCATCTTATGGAGCGAAAAATACGATAGATTGTGGGAGAGATCTCTGTACTGATCCCTGATATGTTTATACATGGTTATTAAGTAACCCCTTAATCATCTTTTCTCTAGCCTAAATTACCCCAATTTGGATATTTTTTCTTGGTATTGTAGTTTGCCCTTCCTTTCATTACTTTAGTAGCCACCTTTGAACCTGCTCAAGCTCAACTACATCTTTCTTATGCACTGGTGCCCAAAACTGCACACAATATTCCATGTGTGGTCTGACAAGTGATTTGTAAAGTGGTTGAACTATATGTAGTGTACAGGAGTATATACTACTAATTTAACTTGAACCCTGTTACTGTTTACAATGTAATGTTATGCATTATTTATAAGCATGTAACAGAATATAAAGGGTTAACTTGTTTGAACAGTTCCAGGCAGGAGGGGTTGCCTGGGAGACATGGGGAGGGGGCAGAGGGGAGACACGAACCTGCTAGCAGTGTGTGCAGGAAAGAGAAGGTGAAAAATGAAGTTTTGCTGTGCAGAGTGATTGCTGGAAGGTGAAGCAGCCTTGTTTCACACAAATGGGAAACCGAGACCAGTTCAGTACTGCATAAGAAATCCAAAATGGAATTAAAGGAATAGATCCAGCAGCCAGGGAAAGAGCAGTAAGCTCTGTGAGGCAGAGACCCCCCTCCCTTCCGTGAACAGACTCCATGTGTGTTAAGACCAAGTAAGTTTCTGACTTAGCCCAACAAGATTAATAAAGAGATTAAAGATAACAAGATCACCTGTGGAAAAGAGAACTCCTTACTACAGGGGTGGGCAATTAATTTTCCCATGGGGAAAAACTGGAATGGGGTTAGAGGACCAGAGTAATATAGTTAACTTTCTAGCACCTATGGCAATTGGCCATGCCCCTGCGTTTTTCTAGGGTCACGCAGGCTGGTCAGAGATAGTTAGAGGGCTGCATGTGGCCCACGGGCCGCACAAGGCCCAGGTCTGCCTTAGTAGATACAATCTGGATTTGGGGCTTATGTGTGTATAATCTTGTTCTGGCTGTGGCTGTACAGAGAGGGAGGATCCCATATGTATATGAATGTCTGGCTCTGTATAAACTCACTAACCTGGATTAAAGGAAGGAAACATTGTTTGTTTGTATTTCTCTCAGTCTTCTGCCTGTTTGTCTGCACCCACACCTTGAGCATTCCTTACTACAACATCTCAGGCAGTGGAGGGTTGTAACCACCATCAGGGAGTGCCCCAGGCATAAACGCCACCATCATCTGCAG
>JAKJJM010034385.1:0-10534 GCA_021901965.1 Pipa carvalhoi
AAGTGCAGTCCCGATTTCCATATTATGGAAATCGGTGTTTCTCGATTTCCATAATATGGAAATCGGGTACTTGTACCGATCTGTAGCCATTGATTAAAATGGCTGCGGATTTTTTCGGTATAAGTACCCGATTTCCAGATTATGGAAATCGAAAAATACCGATTTCCATAATCTGGAAATCGGGACCGCAGTAAAATCGAAAGGACCGGTACCGGTCTTTCCGACTTTATTAAATACCGCCCTTTATTCTTATAAGAGTAGCTCATCTCAGTATAGAGTTAAAAGGAAGCACTTGGAAGGCCTTGCCTGTGTATCTATAGTCCCCGTGTGTGTGTGTATTTGTTAGTGTGTTGAGTGTGCATTTTAAAAATTGGGGTGTGCCTTATATTCTAGTGCGTCCTATGATCCAGGAAATCTTGTAGTATTCTTGTCAGCATGAGGTATAAGTCATAGGGCGAAATTTAATAAAATTGAAAATCGGCCGATTTTTCAATTTGTGCAAAATCGAAAAAGTCGCGGTCGCGATTTTTCACACATGGGAAAAAGTCGCGGTCGCGATTTTTCACAAATGGAAAAAAGTCGCGGTCGCGATTTCGATTTTGCACAAGTCGAAAAAGTCGCGGTCGCGATTTTTCGCGGCCGCAAAATCGAAAATTCACCCACTATTTTTTACGATTTTAATAAATTTCGCCCATAGTCATAGTTTTACCTGTGATAAATTAACTTTTCAGGTTTGCACCGATAATTTAATAAAATCAGGCAACATGATATGTAGGGGCCTAACAGATGCCTTTGCCTGATAATAAGTGTTGTTTCTTTTATCTTCATTCAAAGAAAACCTTAACTTAAACGGGGATTTAAATTAAAATATTTCGATTTCTATATTTAATACAGGTAACTTTTCATTTTAAATGTCCACTCTGTTATTCGATTATCTTTTTTGGTCAGTGATGGTGCACACTGATTCAAGATTATTGTTTTATCAAAATTGTGAGTTTAAACTTTTTTTTAAACAAAGTGACATGTTTATCTGGCAGAACATTAAAAGCACAGATTTTTAAATGTAATAAAGCAGAAGTCTTTTAATAAGTAATAAATATATAAGGCTTCCAAATATATACAAACACACACCATTGTTTGTCTTACAAGTAAATCATCTTTTTTGATAGGTGGAAGAAGAAATCCAGACGCTCAGTCAGGTGCTTGCTGCAAAGGAGAGGAATCTTGCAGAAATCAAACGGAAGTTGGGAATCTCTCCATTGTCTGAACTGAAACAAAACATTTCTAAAGGATTTCAGGATGTGACCTCCTCCACAATGTATATGGATTATTCAACATTAAAATGCATTAGAGAACAAGAAATAGTCTCCCTTCAATAGAAATTAAGTAGTACCATATCCACAGCTGTATCAGTGAACCTCAACGGTAGTTCTTCAGCCGTGTCTGTCCTCCCAGAGACCTGAAATAGTTCAGCAACAGCTGGAAAGCCACCGTCTGAAGTTCAACAGTTTTTTAAATAGATTTAAATCCCATTTCTCACTGCAGAAATCAGGACTCCACCAATGCTACCTTTGTGTTTTTTACCCTTTATAGGGCTAGTCACACTGGAAACAGAAATAATCCTTTTTGGATTGGCATGGCAGGCATTCCTACACATTAATAGTGAAAATGTTAATTGTTTTTCCTCCGTGCGGTTGCAGACAATTTTTTTTTCTTTTTACCTGTGAATTAACTATCCCCCCAGATCTATTTTTTTTTTCTATGAAACTTTAAATAATACATATTCATGATGTGCCCCTGAATGCCTAAAGAGAGAGGCAATACAATCCTTTAAATATCAACAATTCAATTTCAGACATGACATTACTGCATAGAAATAACTATCCTGCCTATCCAGATAGCAATTTTGTCTGTTCTTGTTGGTCCTTTAATAATTCCTGTATCTCCATATTTATTTTTATATATGCTTTATTTATTTCATCTGTATTTCCTGTGTTGTTTCATCTGATACAAACAATGTTACTTTACAGGTACAAGAGGACATCAGAAACTCTGTCTACTGCAGGACAGAAAGCCTCTGCTGCCTTCTCATCTGTCGGCTCAGTCTTTGCAAAAAAGTTAGAAGATGTGAAGTAAGTGTCTGACTAGATACCCAGTTTACAGCTGGGGGCAATCACTTTTTCTAATCTATAACTACAAGTATGGGGAGTTATTTATTAAAAAAGAACTAAAATTTTTGTATGTCTAGGGTTAAGAGAGACCGAAGGTCTAAATTTTCTTACAGATCAATGTCTTGTCTCCTGATGGCTTCCTCCTTTCTGCTCCAGTTGCTCTTTATCCTGCAGGTTCCAGTGTCATGATTCAGCAGCACTTCCGGTTTTCCTTCTTCTCCCAATGCACACATGCGCAGAGGCCTTATTGGGATCTAATACTGCTTCTGTGCATACTTGCATCAGCAATGTAGAAGAGGAGGCGGAGCTGTAAATGAATCGTGATGCTGGGACCTGCAGGATGAAGATCAGCTGGAGCAAGAAAGAGGAGGCATTAGGGGACAAAAGACATATATCAGTTAGTATATTTATGACCCCAGGCTTGGTCATCAACTAGTTCACACCTGTGAGCGATTTCTGTATGATATTTTTTTTTTCTTCATTAATGTTTAGTGATGAAAAGTTACCATGATTGCTTCTGCATTATCATCCATTATTCATCCACCTTGCATAAGATTTCCAAAAGCTTTGTTTAACAATGATTGTTTTAACCCATCTGAAGATTGTGTAAAAAGTGGTCATACACCTGTATGTAACTTCCTCAAAGGGCATATCTTTTTATATTTTAGTTTTAGGAATAGATAGGTGATGTTACATAAGAAATTCCAGTAACAATCCCTAGTAACAACTTCATTTCCCATGCTGGAACCTATTATGGTTAGTGATATTAAACTAAACAGATGTGGCTGATGTTTGACAGACCCATTTCTAGGCAATATGCCAATTGCCAAGACAACCTGACATTTTATTGCATGGTCTACGCTGACTTTTTATTTTTAATACTTTGAACGCGCTGTGGGAGTCTGGGGATTAATATTTATTGCTAGATGGCTTTTAAAGTAGGGTTTACAGTAAATTGGGGGATAGGTATTAAGCATAACTATGCTTATCTGATTGTATAAGTGCTCTGTTGCCAAAAATGGATATTACTGACATTTATTTTCAGAAAATTACTTAAAGGACCAGTGATACTAGAAAAAGAAAACAAATACTATTTGGATTTCCCTGGCAGTTTTCCCTACATCAGCATGTTTTGGTTGAAGTTAAATTTCTGATTTATGTTGTTTTGTGGTGTTTTTTTTTTATTTTTTTATTTTTTATCTCTGCTGGCTTTGGCCATCTTTAAATCTGATAAGTAAACAAATCCTCACTCTGGCCCTTTGTATTCTATGAAATATTAGTACATAACTTATAAAGTGCTCCAGAACAAACAAAGAGAAATTCACAAAGCAATAAAAATGAGGTTTTCAACTTCAAAGTTAAAGTATACCTGCCCTGCTAATTCAAATGTAAATTTTCCTGTTGTGTTGCTGGCCTTGTCCTGGTTTAAATCCTGTTTTACTAACATTACATTTGCAAGAAGAGTGAAACCTTAAGTATATGCTACAACAGGGGTGTCGAACTCTGGCCCAGAGTGTAATTATATTTGGCCCACGAGAAAATAACAAATGGCTACTAGAGCTGGCCCACCGATAGACAGCGCATGCACTGTTAATACTAGAAACTCCATAATACTCTGCTGGTATATTATTATGTCAGTCAGGACCAACAAGCACCCCCTCCTCTGTTGACATTAATTAGAAATCTCATGCTACCAGTCACCTCAGGCCACCCCTCCAAAAAATGGCCAAACAAAAGGTGGAAAACAGAAGCTTTCAAGAAAAGTGAGAATCAGAAAATGGAAAGGACAGTCCTATTTGATCATCACCTGTTCATCATTATATATGATGAGAAGGAAAAATATACTCAATTGTAGAAATTTTTTCAATAAATATCAAGGTTTGCCCCCAACTTTGTTCAAGTGTTTAATTTTGGCCCACTGTGTATTTGTTTGACACCCTGTACTACAATAAATTGTTTTTATTCATTTTTTTTTTGTATGGATTATCCTCAACCAAATCAAGAAATGGTAGAAAACACTAAAAAAAATAGTGTATATAAAAGTACAGCACCAAATACTTAGAAATAAAATGTGTATAATATATGTAATTATTAATATATGATATAAAAAGACAATGCAACAATAGATTTAAAAAAAATTTTTTTTTTATATAGAAATGAAACCTTTAAAATAGTACAATGAAGATCGTCCAATGGGAAAATCAATATCTACTGTGCCAACGAATAGACAATACTGCCATAGCTGCCTTGAGTCTGTGGAAAAATCGAACTTTCCAAAGAAAGTAACTGTAGGAGCACAAAAAAAAAGTAAAGAGAAATTCCCCTAAGTGTGATCCATAGTACTAATGTATGGTAAAATTCACACCACAAATGTGTAATATGATAGAAGATAGATGTGATGATGATAGATAAAGCTTATATACCTATGGAGTGTGAGAACCACAAACCATAAATATGAGTGTCAGGCACACCAACTGTGTTTGCATTTACCCGATAAAAACGTTAATCAGACGTATCAAATAAATTTAAGAAATGGATGTATAGAAGCAAGTAGATACAAACAATCTAAACACGATATATTTCCTAACAAGGGATGTAATGGAAAAGAAGAAAGAACTTCCAATAGTGTAATATGTTGAATAAAAGCAATTTATTAGACAAGAAATATACTCGCAAAATGAGTGTTTAAAAAAGCATGCAAGAACTTTCTTTGGAAAGTTCGATTTTTCTACAAAATAAACGACTAGGGCTGACAGAAATAACAGATGAAAGTGCAGGTGCAGAACAGCACAAGGTTTATTCAAGCCATTTCACCATTTTGCAGCAGTGCCTTTATCTGCTATTTCTGTTTCATGATTATATAGTGCTGGACAGGAGCACTGGAGGGCTTAGGGCGTATTTCCATATAGCCAGGTGACTCAATAGAATGTCTAACGGGATGACGCCAAGTATTCACATGTGCATCTTTCACCTGTGTGTGATGTGTAATTCTTCACATTTTATACATTCACATTTTATACATTCACATTTTATACATTCACATTTTATGTGAAGACTATACCTCATATGATAATAGACTGGAAAATGAATTTTATGTTAGTGTGTCACAGTTGGAATAATAGGTTGCATTGTTACAAAATGGCCCCTACCAAGGGTGATTTTCTGCTGGGTAAAGCAGGGTTGACAATTCAGTTACATTATTAGTCATTTGTACCATTTTCCTACAGTTTTCTATAGGCAATTTGATGTAACGTTTTACTTACAGCCGTTAAGTCTGCGCATACATATACCACATGTCATGAACTCTCCAGTTTCTATTTCCTTGTTTTTCAGATTAACATTTGTGGCTCTTTAATTAAGCTGCATGTAATCTGCTACCTTTTTTCCATTTCCCTTTACTAATACTCACTGTCTTTTTCCCTTAATGCTGGCCTTTAGTATACGCTCCCTACAGCATTCAATTAGCATGCCTGCCATGAGGTAATGTATGATCGTGCTGGACCAGGTACAGGTGTGCATGGCTTTATCTCTGATAATACTGTAACAAAATGTCTATATAGACCTTCAGTGAGTTACAGTATGATCTCAGTACGTTTTTTTACCTTTTGGTTCATCCTGATTTTGGGCCTAACAAGCAGGGTATATTTTGTAGTTGGAAACACTGCTTCAGAGTGGGTCAGGAACTGGAAGCAGCCCTGATCAGTCCATCTGTGATGCTAATTTATTCCTCCTTGCCACTAAATGAATGTACAGTCAGAAGTCTGAGGACATCTTTTGGCTCATGTGCTCAAGTAGATCTATTTCACTTATAGCAGTTGCCCTTACTACTCTATCTTGGGGAACGAATGGAAGGGCCACAGAATCCCTTCCCAGATCTTACCATTAGAACCAGGGTTGATTTTTCAGCCAGTTCAAGCCATCTTACCAACCCGGCTCAACTCTGCTTTTGGTCATGTGACAGTCACGTGACCCACAATTTACTGATAGCAGTATAGTGCTATGGGTAAATCACAATGAAATACGTGATTTTTTTTCCTTGAGGGTTAGGGGGATCTGCAACCTTTTTAGAAATTCAGCACTGATTAGAACCTTGCAGTCTCTCTCTGGAAGACATTAAAGAGGACTTACCTCTTATCCCCTACATTAGTGTACATTTATAATTTGCATTTTGTAGTTTGCATCTCTTCTTACAGCAAGTTGAGCTCCATGTTAGTGTGAGAATATAATTTCCTATTTCAAGTGCCCTTGCAACTCTTTATTAGCAGTCTTCTTAACATACCACTTTAACTATTAGTTCCCAGGACTAATAATTGCTTCACCTTTTGCAGGAACTCGCCCACTTTCAAATCTTTTGAAGAGAGAGTTGAAAATCTAAAGGTACGGCTAAAAATATAAAAAAAAAATTCATTCAATGACATCTGATTTTTAAAGAGAGGTTATCACCTGTTCTGAAATTAAACCTTGCAGTTTATGGATGCATGTATAAATGTGTATAGTTTTCCTCATTCCCGTATAGAATGTAGAATCTAGAACATTGAATCATCGCACAAAATTAATTTTTATTATATAGGAGCCAGTTGTCTGTTATCACCACATATGTGCATCAACCAACATATCCATGTATTTACTCTCATAGTTCTGGCAAGCAGAGGATGCTGGGTGTTCAGTGTATTTACACATAGTTCTGGCAAGCAGAGGATGCTGGGTGTTCTGGAGCTGCTGTCTTGGCTACCAGTGATTAGTGTTCAACAAATGCAGGATAACCACAAGATGGACAACAATATTTTAAATCTGTAGAAGTGTAGAACTAAACAAATGCTTATGTAATAAATAGGCAGGGGAGCCAGCTGCTACCTGGCTGAGGAGATTAGTATGTATGTATATATTTTAATTTATAATGGGGTACTAGGTTACACAGCGCTGTATAGCTCAACAATACAATTAATTATAATAGAGACGTGACAAGTGTTTAACATAATTAGAAGTAAAGTCAATTACAAGCATATAATCATGAAGATACATCCAAAAAAATGGTGGTATCTGTCCCATAGAGCTTACAATCTAAATGATGGGGTCTTTGAAATTCCCTATAACTGCCGGAAACAGGGACATTTTTGCTGAATGATTGTTTGTGGGTGTTGGGAGAGTGCATATTTGGTACTGGGGCACCTACTTGTGTATGTATAGCACTGCACATCTCATGCTGTTTTTAGCATTCATTCTTGGCTGCTTGTCCTTTTATATCAGTCGCAGAAAAGACGGTCTCTGGTGGGAGCGCGTTGCAGTGTTGTACTACACATTAAATTTACTGACTCTAATCTGAAGAATATAGAAAAAAAACACATCCCATCCCCCCATTTAAGTGCAATTTGTATTAAGACTTCAGTGCACCTTTTAAAAGCATAATGTGGTTATTTTAAGTAGTGAAAATGCAGTAGAATAAAAGCCTGATGGATTGCTCTGAGCCAGATTCTTTTCTTGTTGTTTAGGTTTGTCCTAGATTCACTCTAGCAAGTGCTCACTCGTATGTATGTATGTATGTATGTATGTATTTATTTATTTTTTCTTCCATTTTAGTCAAAAGTTGTCGTAAACAAACAAAGCGTGGGAGATTTTGGAGAAGTCTTAAACTCCGCAGCCAACGCCAGTGCCACAGAGCCCCTGACAGAAAAGGAGCTGGAGACCCAATAAAAGCCACAATACTGCAATGAAATAATAAAACCTACTGTGTTTCTGACATGAACTTTCCCTTCTTTCCCCATCAACTGCTTCAGCTTCCATTTTCATATCATTTAGAGGTTTACCCCTGTAGCACAGGAGCAAGGCCACACGTCGTCTTGCAAACAGAATTTCATTTTTTAAAAAGGACATTTTATACTTACATTCCTGTACATTCTTCCGGAAACATTTTCTCTGTGGACACTAATGAAGGCAAATAGATAGGTGCAGTTAACCTCACATTTCATGCAATTTGAATTTCATTGATGTTGCTAAATTGTAAAGCTGCATCTTCTCCCATTTGAGGCACAAAACAAGTTAACTATGGTGGTTTAGTCATATTTCTTTCCTCCATTAAAAAACAAATAAGGTTTTTGCAGAATCAATGGACAAAGTTTTGGGGGGGGATTTTGTCTTGTTGCAGTAAAAGCGCATGAAAAAGGCAGAACTTTTAATACAATTTGGATGATGGGTTACAGAGGAATTCTGGGTAGTAAAGCAATATGGCCAAATCACTACTAGAAGTCCTTGTTATGAAAGATTTTCTCTTTGGTTTTGCTGGGACCATTTAGTTTGAAACACTGCCGATCCAAACCTTTGCCTGTCTTTTTTTTTTCCCTGGTCTGGGTACCTGTGGTTTAGACATTTGGCTTATTTATGTGCAAACAAGGTGGTATGGTAAAGTTTTTGTGGAGAACTACATATCTTTTTGTACATTTTTCCTGCAGGGTTTTTGTAATTTTTTTTCCTGCTGTGCTGGATTTCCCACTTAGTCACACTGATGGTCACGTTTAATCTACAGTGTGAAGTAGCACTGACACACAGTTAAGATGCCACTCAGTAAATATGTATCTCTTTTCTGAAACTACAGTAAATGTGGATAATGTAAGTGGACCTGTGTTAACCCAATTTGCACTCTGTTTAGCCTAACCTTTATTCACTTCTTCCTATACATACTGCTCTATCCAATTTTTGATGTTTTCTGTACCTTCTTTCTGTATATTTTGTTTAACGGCACAGCTGAAAACCAATGTTATATTGTTTGTTATAATATAAAATATTAACAGATGTTGACCAACTTAATCCCGCAGCTACAGTCTGCGATTCCTATTTAATTGCTGTGACAGCAGAAGCGGCCATATTCTAGCAATCTGGATCAGTGCCAAGTGTTTCATTGCATTGTTTGGGATCACAAATATGATACTTTCTTGAGGCCTAATAATGTATGCATACAGATAAAACCAGCCCATTGAGTGATTTCTAAAAGAATACATAATTTAAAAGTGATAATTTAAGTGTCCCTAGTACTCCAGTTGGACAGCTTTATCTGGAGCACAGCCATTTCACAGCTCGGCAGCCATTTTGTTATTTTTATATGTGATTTGCAGATTTTTAGCATCTGCATTGATATGAAAAGCTTGGTATAAATAAAACACGAGGAAATAAATATGGGCAATTATCTAAAAGTATCAATCTTTGTGAATGTTGTCACCAAGCATATTTGGTAAATGACCCCAAGAAGTTATTTGAGTCGTACACTCATTTATAAAGAGGTTAGATTAAAATATCTATATAAATATGCTTTCTGTAGGTTCATCTGTGGGTATCTACATCAGGTTTATTTTCCTTTAAAACCAAAAGAATTACCTTGGTTTGTAAATTCATTTTATTTCCCTAAACAACATGGTCATAGTAATTACACTGATAGTCAGGCATTGCTCTGATTGACAGCATCACATGACATGTCAGGCCCCTTGCTCTGATATCATAGATTCAGACATCACGACCCAACCTCTATTTGGCAATGTTACTCTGGGTCAGCAAAGGGATGGACTAAATGTTTTAAGGGCCTTGTTTTATGTCTTGTACTTTTTTATAAATCAAAACTACTGTGTAATTCATATGCCAAAAAGATTGTTACCAAATGTGACCGTTTTGGTGATGGGCCTTTTCTGTTTGCTGGGGGTTGGCAAATTTTAAGGGGAAGGATTTCAGTTATAGTTGAAAGAGAATTTGTTGTATGTTAAGTGTTTTCTTTTAACCTGATATTTTTCTTATTGTGCCAGTATGTACAAGAAAGCAAAATAAAGTCCTGCATTTAGAAACCTTTGTTCTCCACTGAAACGAATACCTTATTTAGGCAAAAGTGTAAGTTGTCATTGGGTGCACTTTTAATGATGAATAGCGGTTATCTTTTAGCACCCTTTTTACCATTGTGATAATGCCACTTGATACATTTCCCCATTAAATGTTAAAAAAGGTGAAAGCCGTTATTTTAACTTTTACTAATGATGCCCCTTAGTATCTCGCTAGTCCTGGATTATATCAAAGGCATACAGTATATAATAGATATATACAACTCTCATATAGCTATTATCAGCCCCCACAATAATAATATAATAATAACAGACCACCCCTAAATGATAGGTATTGGAACTACCCCATGACCCAAGCCATGTGTAACATACTGAAATATATACATTCTACTATTGGTATTGTTGGTATACACACGTGCATGTTTGATGCTCCTGAGGAAGCCATGAACGCTTCAGTGGCGAAACGCGTAGAGCAACAAGGATTGGGACTTATGTCATCTTTTTGTATACTATACGCTGATTATATACTTCTACCTTTGTGAGTATACC
>JAKJJM010034394.1:0-17295 GCA_021901965.1 Pipa carvalhoi
GAAATCGAGAAACACCGATTTCCATAATGTGGAAATCGGGACTGCCCAAATTAAGCCCGAAAAGACTCCTGTCGAGTCTTTTCGGGCTTAATAAATACCGCCCTTCGACTTTCTTGAATAAAACTCCACTTTAAAGGTAAAAATATACATGTAAGCAATTGCCTTTTATGGTAAACTGACTAGATTAATCCAATTATTCCAGGCTTGATTCTAGAACAGCTTTTTGCAATTTCCCCTTTAAAAAGGGAGACATATACAGTGTGTGTAAGGAGGGATTGGGTATAATTTGCAAATCTGTTTCTATGAAAGGTTGTTTGCATTTGTATTCTTCAGGACTTGGATAGCTGTACAAAATGTTTATTATTCCATAGTAAGCTCTAGACTACATCCCCCCACTATGGGCCTTTTTGACTAAAGTGTGAATTCACTTGTCAAATTCACCTTGATACAATTCGAGTCGCATTGCCAGAATAGTTGCAAATTCACTTCTCATTATTGACTAAGCAGGGACTAGACTTACTGAACAGGTGGACAGCGCCGACTGCTGTCACATGCGTAGTGTGGTGTAGTCAGTCAGATAGAAGTAGGATGTGAAGTCATGCGGAGTGAGGCGAATCTGACCAGTGAATGTCAGAGACATCAGTCACACACTGTCACACTAACTGTATTGTATGAATATTCTGTCTATGTCTATGTTACCTTGTCCTTAGGTCATGTTGTCACTTAATCGCAGTCATCATTGTCACTTTTGAATGAATAGTCACTTTACGCAACAGTGGAGCCCTGCCATCAACCTCCCAATTCGCCGCTCTGAAGTGGCAAAGTCAAACAGGTGAATTTGGAGCAGTTCACCTAGTCGCATTTGTACCTTCAACACACTCTGCAGCTTAGCCAATAGTAGAAGTACTGTACCTGTGCACGCGCACGCAAAGTGATGAGAAAAGCTCTGTAATTCTATGCATTTTGCATCTCTTGAAGCTTGCTCTTTCTGAACAGAGGTATTTGCACATAACAGAGCTCATTTATGACTTTTGCCACTGCTGAATTTTTTTTTTTTTACTTATTAATACAAATATTTGCCTAATTACAGCAAAAAAAGAACCTCCAAAGAAAGCAGCTGAAAACCTGACCTTGGTAAATTTCGCCCTTGGGGTAATATTTGATTCAGGGCCAGTTTTAGTCAAGTTTAAGCCTTGGGAAAATCTGAAACCAGGCTCCCCAGCAGTGCTTGAGCAGAGGAATGCTATTGAATGTTTTCTTACCTACCAGTTCTCCTCCTGCACTGATGATCGAGATCTGAATTAAGTGCCAACTCATTTTAGTAAAATCTAAAGAAACCATAAAACTAATTAAGAATAAAGCCCCACTTTTTTTTTTTTTACTTCATTTGATGCTGTTATTCTTGGTCTACCATGAAGTTCAGATGACTTTCTTTTTTTTTCCCTTTATATCTAGCTCCAGAGAGAGACTGTGTCAGGGAAAAACAGAAAATGGCGATAAAGTGAGGGTGATGAAGATTTAAGTAAAACAGACAAGGCGAGAGTACAAGAGAGAGAGGGAGAGAGGTTCAGTAAATGTTCTGCGTGTTATTGGCTGAATAAACCTGCTGCCTTCGCTGACATGTTATGACAGTTTGGAAAGGAAACCGCATCCAGATTTAATAGATTTCACTGAATCAGTTTCTAGAATGGTGTCCAAAGGCTGCATTTCTAGGCTGTCACATATGACGGCCTCCTGACGCATCTATTTATTGAATGATCAGCTTGAAAAACAGGCAGGGGTGCCAGGGGGAAACAATGTGACAAGCTGGTGAAGAGGCAGGAGATGAGAAAGATGTGGGAATGAAGAAAATCTGAGCATAGAAGTGAAATGGACTGAGTAGAGAGAGGAAGGGGAAAAAAGCATATAACAAATGAAGAGGATACAGGGAGAAAATAGAAAATTGCAAATATTACACTATGTTTATATTGCTGTACTGTGCGGTGTAATTTAGTGGGACTTTATAAATAAGATCATACATACATAAATAAAAGGGAAGCAAAAAGGAAAACAGAAAAAGTAATAACAAAGGTAAGAGTTAAAAACAAACAAATGCTAAAATGCTTTGTAATACCTTTGATCCAATTGATCCTTTTATTGAGCAAAGATAAGAGCAAGTTCACCCTAATCCCTTGCCTGAAAGCAACACAACATGGAGAGAAAGAGGTCCGGGGAGAGTCTGTCTGTTCTAAATGGGAAGGAAAGTAAAACACATTGTTTTGATTCATTATTTATGCCAAACCAAACATTTTTTCTAATATACTGTATACTTATTATTTTGTTCTGCTATGACCTTTTATGATTTTTTTCACTCTGCTATTTATTTATGCATTTTTCTGCATTTTTCTTCCCCCCTTCCAGTAATCACCATAGAAAATAGAAATCCAGAACAAATCGCATCTAAGCATGGGCACTTCCTGAAAGCAACTTAAAAACAAGTACTAGCCATGTCCACATGCTAAATAATGTAGACATTATCAGGGATTCAAGGAAAACTAAAACCTGACAAAGGTTTAGATTTGCAATATCTTGGGCGATATTTAATAAGCCCGAAAAGACGCAATTTCGTCTTTTCGGGTTTATTAAATCCTCGCGAGATTTCCGCGAGATGATCCCGTGAGATCATCCCACGGGAGTTTTGGTTTTCGGTTTTCAGAATTGGATGTTTCAATGGAAAGGTATAGTAGCCATAGTACAGATGGCTACCTTTCCATCGAAACATCCAATTCAGAAAACCAAAAACCAAAACTCCCACAGGATGATCTCACGGGGAAATCTCACAAGAATAAGCCCAAATAGACTTGAATCCAACTATTCGAGTATTTTCAGGCTTATTAAATATCGCACCTTGTGTACATATTACCTTGTATAGGGCTTACTATATTTTAATGAAGGCACTAACAATTTGTACCCCCAAAGTTGTCAATGGAGGTCAACATCTTTATAATTGTAGTCAGTCTCTTCCCCTTACTCACTGGCTTAGCACATGCTCAGTGTGTTCATGACCTATGGACTGAGGAAAAATAAGTGATTAGAAATACAGTTTGACTGCTGAGCATTGCTTGTAAATACTTGTTTCCCTCTTACTCCATACTGAAACAAAAATCAATGGTATCTATAGTTCAGCATTTACACTGTATTTATTTAGAGCAGCGGTTCTGAACCTGTGGGTCGCATCCTGGGGTCGAACGACCAGCTCACAGGGGTCGCAAACCACTGCTGAGCGCCCAACGTCATCACGTGTGGACATGATGAGGTTGCGGCTGCAACGTCATTACGTGACTGGGCACACCCCAGCGATGATGTCATCGCGGGGGTCGCAGTGCCAAAAAGGTTGAGAACTGCTGATTTAGAGGATAACACATATTATACCCTCCATTCTGCAAAGTGACGCACCAATCAGATGGGATATATACTGCTTAAAGTATAATTATTATTATATATTATTTTATAATTTTATTATAGAATTATTATTATTTTGTAATATTTTATATATATAATTATTTTACTATCCAGACATATATAAAATAAGCTAACACATCATCCATTTAATAAGCAATACTAGTAAATAGATGTTGCATGAGTTTATTGAAGTCATTGTTGTTCTGCAGGAGAACACTTTAAATATATTTCAAATTAAAAGATTGGCCTATTCCTTCACCATCAGCATAAGAATTCACCTACATAGTTTATTTAATATTCCTTTAAGTTTAAACTATTACTATGCTAAATTTTATAGTCTGTTTAAATCTTTACACTTAAAGCACCTGTCAAGGTCACAGACACATGCTGAGCTGGTATGTGGACTTAAGGCAATGCTCTCTGGGAAATGTATGGAAATATATACAAATTAGCCTCTCCGGAAGAATCAAATTCATCTGCAAATGTTACCATGTAAAATGGTGTCCTCTGTGAATGACATCACATCCATGGTTCCATTACTTTTGAAGAGGTTATTGCATTGTCATCCTACTTACATCTTAGGCTAAATTTCTTAAAATTGAAAATGCCATTTTTGATATGCATAATTCGAAAATGGCATTTTTTTATGGAAATCCGAATTCTTATTTGGTATTCCGAATAAAAATTAAAAATTTCGGATTTCCATACCCTCTAGTAAATGTAACGAGCGGTGCTTCCATGAGAGCGCCACTCGTTACATTAGGCTGCTCAATGCAGCAGCCGCTGGGTAGACTCATCTCTCCCCAGCGCTTCCTGGTTGGCCTTTGCCAATCAGGAGCCGCTGACATCACAGATGATTTCGCCCATTGTCTTCATGACTCTGATGAGCACTTTAGTGAAAGCAACTTTTATGACAAGGTTTTCTTTGTGGTACTTGCTTCTTTTCTATTAGTACATTTTTTTAAATGGTTGTTTACAGCAGATCAGCTCTTGATGAACCTGTTTAGAAAAAAATATAGTGATTTATATGTATTTATAATTTTATTTGTAAAGCGCCACAAATGTATGCAGCGCTTTACAATTCAGCAACACAAATATAATACAGACATGGGAAAAGTGCATTACACAATACAAGTATAATATTCAAAGGACACATCACTTTAAGTGCTGGGTTATGGCTGACACAAGAGGTTGGAGGTCCCTGCCCCGTAGAACTTACAATCTAAATGGGAGGAAGACTTACATACATATACTAAGCATAAATAACTTAGTAAGGATAAAATATAATTTATACATAAAAATCAGTGCTAGTGCTCCAAAATGTAGGACTTTATTTTGGTTTTGAAAGTGCAGAGAGAATGTTCGTGGCGAAGATAAAGGGGTATAGAATTCCAGATGTGGGGGGAAGAAAGAGAAAAGGGTTTAAGACGAGAAAGGGCAGTATTGGTGAGTGGCATGCAAAGCTGGTTGCTTTGGGAGGAGCGCAGTTAATGTTGAGGAATGTATGGGCATACAATTGAGGAAATGTAGGGAGGGGCAACAAATTGAAGTGTCTTAAATGTCAAAAACACCCTCTTTCCTTTTCTAAACACATCTCTACCACTGCTACAACCTGTCAATTTTTACATTGCAACATTGTCAAGATCTGCCCCTTTCTCTATCACTCCACCGCTAACACTCTCATGCATGCTCTCATCCTATCCCGCTTTGACTACTGCAATGTTCTTCTATCTGTCCTTCGAGCTTCCCACGTTTCCCGACTCCAGTCTATTCTAAATTCTGCTGCCAGGATTCTCTCCCTCTCTCCCCAGAGGTGGTTTAAAAAAATGGCAAAATGTGCAGATGGTCCCTTCCCTCTGAAAGCTAATTTAGCCCACCCATTCCATGGCTTGTGATTTAACCCCTTTTGTAGTAGTGCTATGCCAGGCAACTCAGATGAGAACCCCAGGTAGTGAGCCTCAATTGTATGATGGAGAGGTATTAAACCAGCTTTGATTTACACATGCAGGGATATATAGGTGTGGTGCGTTACCTCTGTTCACCAGTTAATGAAGATTCTTGTTTTAACAGATAGTGAAGATTTTATTTGCAGAAACAGGGAAAAATACAGCTAAGTAAATGCAAGTTGATGTCAGATAATTTCAAAGATAATAACTTCCAGTTTCAGGGTTCACAGTAGTTACACACATCAAATAAATAAGTTCAGAATAATTGTGTGATTGCGGTTAGTTTGTACATTAGGTTTCACAATAGGCTGAACTGGATGGACTTGTGTCTTTTTTCAACCTTATAAACTATGTTACAGCAGTCACATATCAGGTATTACAGACAGCAGAAAATGTAACTTGCAGTTGCAGCAGTGATTAAATGCATTTACCCTTTGATATGAGCCCTCTGGAATAAATTCACTGACTTTGGAGACTTGGATTTCAATCACTCTCCTGTGCAGACAACCAGAGGCTGTACTCCCCCTGGGCAGAAATATGTGTCCTTCTGAAATCTTCTATGCCCTCTTCCATAACACTGAATCCCTTTGCTAGGTATCTGCAATCAGCAAAGTCACTTGGGTAACTAACCCTTTGTCAATCCTCTTTGGGGCAAAGCTACCAAGCTAGCTGGTGCAGTCTTTCCATTCTGAAGTGACTATTAAAATGACTTCTATCTATGCCTGAGCAAGTAGGAACCTACCACCAGCCGGGGGAGGCCCAGGACTGAATACTTTCCCTCCAAAGGAAGTACTATTTAAACCATCTGGAGGTCCTAGATGAAATTACACATTTAAATTTAGCCGCCTGAAATATTGTGACTACATTAATATTTCACTTGACATGTTATTTGTATAAATGGCCACAAGAGGGGAACTAATAAAACAGCAAACTATAGAATACTTAAATTCAATATTTCACAATGAGTTATACTAAAGAAAACATAATATACATCAAATTACACACAGGGTCACAGTAAATTGCAATATGTAATTGGGTTTCTATTGGTCACTGGTCACAATTTCGTTGTTAAAAATAAAGTAATATTTGTCTTTTATTTTTCATTTGAAATATTGTATGTATTATTATTATCTCTGGTTTTATTTCAACAAATATAGCACAAAGACAGTATAGATTCAGTCATTTTGCTTAGAGACTTTTAGAACCAGATTCTTTTCTTTAATAAGAAATTGGACTTCTAGTGAAATGCTTTAAAACATTTTTGGATCCAGGATCAAAATCAATTATTATATGTACATATATATATATATACATATATATATACAGGGCTTTTTTTGTCCGGAATTATTTACCGGAACTGTAGGTAGTTGAGCTTCTGGTGTCCGAGCGGGGGGGGGGATGCCGGAACTGTTGGTGTCCGGAACACCCGACAGATTTTCAGGAACGCCCCCATATTTTCCGGCCCGTTCCCCCACAAAAAAAGCCCTGTATATATATATATATATATATATATATATATATATATTATAATTTATCGGTCAAAAATGGCAAAGTGTGTACAATGCTTTTCAACACTATTTTTCTATTACATCACAAACGGTTATGATTGATAATGATAAATATTGATTCGTCAAAATGGGCACACTTTGTACAGTTTTCAATGTGGTTTCCCTTCTGTCTCATAACGATAATGATGCTGATGGTCTTTTTTAAACGTGAAATAGCAGCCGAGTGTTGCAAAGTAGCCAGTAGGGAACAATAGTCGCGTCGGACTTGCCTGCTAAGACATCTGGCAGCCCAGTCCAACAAGGCTAAGATCTCCCCTCTCACCAGCTGTATGACATCATGTGACGTGGCCAGCACAGTGGTTGGGCATTCTGGTGGGCCCATTAATTCCCAAATCAAAACTGAACAATGGGGTAAAAACTATTTTGCAAAAAAAAACTTCATAAATCAGCTAAAACAGCAATTCCCAAAATTACACCAGCTTTACTAATATGTAAAATTTTTTGACTTTTATAAATATTTCACAGTGTGTTTGTTTAGCTAGAAACTCAAACTATATCTACTTAAGCTAAAAAACAACTAAAATCATGACTTCTACTATTTTACCCTGAGATGAATTAATAATGTCCTCTTCCCTGGCTGTGTCACTGTAATCACACTCACCTATTTTTCATTCTGTTCATATGATGGTAGTAAGCTTCTCCCTTCTGGCTGCTCGAATTCATTTACATGGCATTAATGTCTTGTCTGGGTTGAGAATAATGAGGCATGGAACTAATGTGCTGAACAGTAACTTATCAGGGAATATGCTACATCCATCTGTCATCCCTGAAGGGCCTATCATGTGATATTTGTTTTTATTCCCCACAATTCAATTGTATTGTTTCAGAATTTTGACCCCTTTGGTTCCTTTTCTCTTTTCCAATGTGATGATTTCTCCTGATTCATCTATATTCATAATGGATGTACACTTTAACCAACATATAAGGTTCCTGTAAGAAAAAATGAGCGCAAAGAAAAAAACAGCAGGGGGCACTGTGGAAGTTGCTGAATCACCGTTGTGATTTGGCACTAATCTTAGGAGATAGATACATCAAATTAAAGTCAGATTCTTTAATTATAAGTATGAAAGCTGTTTCTACTGTACATAACATGTTTTCTCTAATTTATTTGGCCAATTTGAGTTAAGTGACATTTTTGTACAAATGTACTCCATATCCAGTGGACCAGTTTTTCCTAGCATTCCACATACCCTCTGCTCTGTTGCTTTACATTCTTTTGTGGCTTTTGGTAACATTATCTTTAGAACAGATAGAAATGGTTTCCAAAATCGGGCCACCAGCCCTTGAGAAGTGTGGCTAGTTTCTAATAGAAACCGAAACATTTTACCAAAGTAAATAAAGGCGAAAAAGTCAGGAAAAAAAATCACCTTAGCTTTGCAAAGAAAATACCTATTAAAAAATTCCTTTGTTAAAGGGGACATGAACACCCTTCCCAAACAACTTTTGTCTCATTGTGTTATACTTGTGTGAATACTTGTGTTATCTTGTATTTACTATTTTAAATTGTTTTACAAGAAAAACATTCTATTCCCACCAAGATTCTTCTACTTCCTGTTCTCAGAAGAGAAAAAGGCCAGTGGCCCAGAACCCTAATTTGCGTGCTGGATCCTTCAACTAGATTCCTTTTAGCATCTCTACATTTTGCCTTCCTAGGATAAGGACTTTATCTGAACTCCTTTTCGCTGAGCCACTCATATTTACTTCTGCCTACCTTTATACATTTTTACAAATTCAGCGTATGATCATGGAAGTCCCAATTTTCTCTCCATAAGTTGCAATTTGCTGCTTCATCTAGCAATATGTGGAGAGAAAGTTTGCTGCTTCTTAAATAATTTTATAACTGGTAGGGAAGTTAGCAGCGACAGCAGAACAATGCGATTCAGTGCAAGGCACTAATACCGGGCAGTGCAGTGGCTGGGCGGTTAACACTGCTGTAACATTGTAATATATCAGCGCTATATAAATACAATACCAAAAAAAGGCATACCTGGTGACCTGCATCAGCTGTGTGTCCCAGAACCCCTGGGGGTGAGGCCTTATGATACAATTTGCTTAGCTGGGGGCAGGCCTACACCTTGTGTAGGAAGTGGTTTAGGGTTTGCTTCTAGGGCTGAGAGGAGCGGGCTTCCATTTTTACACAGGGGCTGGAGAACTTGAAGGGTTCAGATATAGTTTTAATTATAATTAGCTGTGCAGCTAGTATGCACCGCCCACAGTGCCACTTCTCCACTCTCTTCTAAGTCTTCTGTAATTGAATAGACAGTAGTTATCAGGTCATTTGTGCCTTGAACCAGGTAGGAATGCATCTTACCAGTTACACCTCACAACTTGCGTTCCTGATTGGTCCACAAATGACTGGATAACAAAGAAGAGAGAGGAGCAGTGACAGTGGGACAGCATACTATCTGCACAGCTAAATTTACTCACAAATGATATATTTTTTCAATACATATTTACAAATATGTTTAGTAAAACTTAAATGGTTTCAACTTTTTTAATATTTCAAACTTCCTCTTTAGTAAATTACTTGAAGGATTCCCCTCCCACAAGTGACAGCCTCACATCTGAGGTTTCATTGTTTTTTATTTGTTTGTTGATATACATCCATGCATATACAAAAAGGGTTCTTTCATATTGCTTTTTCTATATGCCTGCAAGACTTTTCTGTATGGAAACCCAACAGTGAACATTATGTATTATGTATTTTTTTTTACTAAAGTCAAATTTTTTTTTTTTTACTTACATGCAAAGCGGAATTATTAAACAACTACTCCATTTGGTGACAGCTCCACAAAGGATGAATGTATAACATTATAGTCAAAAGGCTGTCCTTATCTTGTGGAGTAAGCATAGGGGTTGCAGTGGTCATAGCTGTGAATGGGCCTAACCCTCCAGCTTTGACCACTGTGACCCTTCTGCAGCTATGCATCACCTGTGTCTCGCATCCCCCAGATCGCAGTAGGTCCCGTCTTTTGATTTGGGGACATGGGAGGGGACTTCACTGAGGGGAGGATAAAGGGCCCCAGTGTAAATCCTCCACCAGGGCGCAGTGGCCTGCAATTAATGCCACTGTCCTTAACTTATGAAAACGCAAGCAGTGCAAATAGAATACTCTGGGAAGGACCTTGTGCAATATCTGTAAAACATCACTGAATTGCTGATTCTCATCCCAGGATAAATTTGTAGACTGTTCAGAAATGAAAACAAAGCATTGTTCTGTATAATTATGAAAATATGTTGAATGTTCCCCAAATAGCATTGATTTAGAAGAAATATAATGAGGTTGTAAGAGGAGTAGCAGAATAGTAGATGAAAGCTAAAGTTTGCAACTGTTATTTAGAAATAGGTGACAGGGCTTATCAACAGTATGAATTCAGTGACAATGAGAATAAAACATCAAATGTCACACATATGTATCATAGAGTGTCGGAGTCTATATAATTCTTGTCAACTGTCTTGGAAAAATATGATTATATTAAGATGAAAATATAAAGAATTGTTACTCCATTGATGGTAAGTTGCCAGAAGGGAGACTGAGATTTTGGAATTCATTTTTAAGGTCAAGAATTGTTATGTAAATTTCCAGCAGCATCTACATTTAGATGACGCTTGAATCCAATTTGTTTTTGACAGAGATTGGAGAAAGTTTTTTTTTACATATTTTTTTACAATGCATATTTTGTTGGGGGGGAAATGAAAATGGAAAATAACTATCACGCACCTCACTTCTTTTTACTTACATAAATAATAAACACAAGGCATGTACTGTAATATTCAGATACTGTCTACACATTCCCATTTTTTAAAAATGTCATTGAGGAACTGTCAGATTCATAAATATGTGAATAAATGTACACTTCTTCAAAATACAGAGTATGGATGCACTAGCTAATCCCTGGAGAAGTAAAAGGTATGATATACTATTCAATTTACAAGCTTCAGAGAGCAAATGATAATAGGTTTGGATTGTAAAAACTTCATTTAACCTCACCTTGCTTTCTCACTGAATTATTGGCCTTGGGTATTCAAAAAAATAGGAAAAGTACAGCTTATTCCACAATTTAGAAACACTTGATAACTTATCTCTTCCTACTTTGGCTTCATCTCCAAACTCACTGTATGCAGCTAATTTTTTGGGCATGAACTCAGAACCCTTTGGGCGGTATTTATTAAGCCCAAAAAGACTCGATTGGAGTCTTTTCGGGCTTAATTTGCCTAGTCCCGATTTCCATATTATGGAAATCGGTGTTTCTCGACTTCTGGGACTTTTGGGTGAAAAATCTCGATCGCGGATCGAGATCTCGCCAAGTACTGTCGCGAGAATTCTCGGCCGCGAATTCTCGCACTATTAAGACCGCAAAGAGTCAATCGAGTCTTTGCACTCTTAATAAATTTCGCCCTTTGTGTCATATTTAAGGACCACTAACACCAGAAAAAGAAAAACTATAGTTTCAAAGAACATAGCTGTCATTCATTGTTAGTACTGTTAAAAAATATTATATTTGAAGTTGTATTTCTAATTTATATTATTTTGAAAATTTTTCCACTTTCCTGCCCAAACCTCCAATGTATCTAGATCAGACCTGGGCATTGTATGGCCTGCAGGCCACATCTGGCCCTCTAACTATCTCTGACCGGCCGTGTAGTCCCCTGAGGACCGAAGAGAACAACGGCAGTGGATGCAGTATTCGGGCCCCAATCCTTATAAGGAGGCATGATGCACAGTGCTTCAGAAGTGACAGGGAGAGGGGTGTGTGGCCAACTGCCATAGGTGCCGGGTGCATGTATGCTATAAAATAAATAAATAACCCATTTGAGGCTACATTGGGCCACCATTAAAGAGACCTGGGAACACTCCACTCACTTCCGCACTGGTGGAGATCCTGCAAGCCACAAGTCCTGACTCTGACAGCCCTGACAGAGGAGTGTACCAGGCTTAGGCTATTACCGGAGCCAGCACGAAGCTCCGCCCCTTATACAAATGAGTGTTTACATCATCATGCTCATTATGCACCGGTGAGAGGAGCTCTCTCATTGGGGGAGCAATGAGCCTGATGATGTAAACGCTCTTTTTCACAGCCAGTGATACTGTGTGGGAAAAGCTTTACACTGGTTTCTGGGTCTGCCTAAGTGCTCTGAAGTCTGTCTCCATGCAGTGAAATTACAGCACAGCTGAAGCTGTGGCTGCATCGATTGAGCTTCCAAGAAGGTACTTTTTTAAGATAGCTTTTTTGTTTTTGGAGTTTTAGTTCTCCTTAAGATGGCTTTAAGATGGTGGCTTCTAGGCAACTTGACTTCCTTACACAGCAGCAGAGAAGGTAAGAGATTTGTCCATCTATTTTGAACCAGATCATATTTTGTGCTGAGAGGAGAACTGTGCAGCAGTTGTAATACATTTAGCTACAAAGTCTCATTTCTTTTTGCACACTTGGGGAAGAACCAGAATTGTAATCAGTTGGAGAAAGTAAAGGAGCAGGGAAATCCTCAGCCAACTTTGCATCTAGTAGCTGCCAATATTTCTTGAGATCTATTCCAGTTGGCAAGAAAAAGAATAGATATGGTTTTAAACTAGGATCCAGCATGGTTGCTAGGAGATATTCCTCACTGTAAGGGGTCCTGACACAAACAGGAAAGTTTGTGCACAAGACTAATATGTTAGGCTGAACCAGTGGAATTCAAGGAATCCTTCACCTGGTCCAGCTGATGTCCCAGGTGTTGAATTAGGGGGATGACCTGACTCAGACAAGCAGGAGTAGAACTGACTTCCCAAGTAACCATTCCAAATAGCTGGAAGAATTTTCAGTACACCAAAATGAGTATATAGTGTGCTATGGTCAGATAGCCTGATATACATCTCCATACAATTCTACACATTTTTAACATACACTGAGCCCTTCATGTCCCTAAAGGCTACTTGATTTCATAAAGTCCATGTTACTGAACCCTAAAGGTCACTCTTCTACAGACCAAAAAAGTTTTGTGCATTACCTCCATCCAATACTCATGCTAACTAGTATTAAATAAAGGGAATTACAGTACCGCCACTTCTTCACATTCCATCAGTGGGCATCTGTAATGTACTTCATTTTGAGGCATAGCTTTAGGGATTCTTATTCTGGTTTTATTCATAAACCAGCTCCAACCAATGGAGGGGTTAAACCACTGGAGCTATAGTTTTGTTCAATAATAATTTAATTCTCAAAACAATTGGGATCTCTAGGTTTAATTAACATTAATTACATTCAGAGTATGTAAAGACGAAGTACAAGGTACTGATGCATAAGTTTCTATTGCTGTATTCCATAACAGCTACTACATATTTCTGGTCTGTCAGCTCTTTGTCAAGAAATTGCTAGGGCTTTATTCTATAAAAGCCACTACATGTCTCGGGTCTGTCAGCCCTTTATCAAGTGTCACTGACAGACAAGAAACAACATGGCTGTTATGGAATAAAGCACTAGCAATGCATGCAGCAATACCTGTCTATACCTATTGGAATTTAAGTGCTGGATGGGAAAACTGAAAGGTATGGAGAGCGGCCCACAACACTTCCTAATAGTATTGGTTACACTCAGAATATGTACTGCTCAGTGGCTGAACAAACTGACATTTGTGACCCTATCTCCCAGGACTTAATGCCATATTTACTTATTTGCTCTTCATACCATTGCTTAAGGTGAACCTATTGAAGCAAAATGGATATTACATTTGTGAACAATTAGGCAGGAGGAATTACCTAATAATGTGCTTTTTTTAATATATATAAAATATATATTATTGCTCTCTGTCATGTCAGAGTGATACTCTGCACAGCCCTCCTTCTGTGGAGAAGTAGGCAGCATGAGAAAGGACAGATTGATTGTGGAAAAGCTGTAGTCTGACTGGCTGCCTTTCAAATAGAGCATGTGAATGACAAAAAGTCAGATTGCCGCATTCCTTACATTAGTACCCTCTCATATAATGCATTCTCCTGCCTCAGCTAATCTATATCTAATTTAAAAGAAAGGCATTCATTTTTTCAATATTACTATGTATTATTTTATTAGGACCCACAGTTTTTAGGTTCCAGAATCCCTTACAGAGCATCAGTGACCATAGATGGGGTGAGGAGGTGCCAGCACTAGGAATTTCGCTAAACTGTCTCTAGTTTACCTACCTTAGCTCCATTTGCTCACTTAGTCACTGCAGAGTTCTACTCAAAATATGTTAGGGCATTTTACCTTGCTTCAAACCCAGTGGTAAGTGGCCATAAGGTCATATAATAAATAATTTTTTATTCAACATACATACAGTATATTTATATATGTATCCAGGTATCCATAACAAGAGGTCACTAGCATTAGGGAATACTATTGCCATACTTAGCGTCAGACTGGCCCACAGGAACATTGGGAAAATTCCTGGTGGGCCCCGGTCTCAGATCAGCCCAAGGCCAGAATGGGCACACCCAGCAGGCCAGTCTGACATAGTTGAGTCTTCCTCTATCACGGCATATCACTGATTCAGCCAATATGAGGGTGGGGCCTCCAGGTGGGCAAATCAACCCCAGTCTGATGTTGGGTGTACTAGGTCTGCAACAATATTTCCGGTCAGTAAACAATATTTATCAGCACTGGAAGTGAAGAAAAAAAGATCAGCATTAACACAGAGGAGGTGTAAGTACAGCAGAACAGCTTGAGATCAATACATATATACAACCCTTCCCCTTAAGAATAATTTCTTGACTTACAAGCTTTTACTTCTCCTTTAATTAACCCTTGTGTTTCCTGTGGACTGCCTTATTCCCTGCTTTAGCCCCACAAGGATGTTGAGTACCATTGCCTCCATTTAAATTCAATCTCATTGTCTTATAAAGCGTTAATAAATATATACATAGTCATAAAAGAAGAAAGTGAAATAAATGTTTTCTAAATTGCCTTGATTATCATTAGTTTCCTTTGACCTTTAAAAAAAAACAAGAAAAAAACCTAGGAATACAGTCAAAGAAATAGAAAAGCTACTTGCAACCTAATTGTTAATCTTCACAATTCAGATCCTGCCGTGATTACATAAGGTACTGAAACACTTTAAACGGAGAAAAAAATTACCCAGTTAATGTCTTAGGGTTTTAATCCCAAACTGTAGTAAAGTATGATCTGCAGTAACTTTTAATTGGGCCCCAGGCTATATGTAATGAAAAAGGATTTGTTTTTCTTAGGTTGGCTTGGAAAACATTGCATGAATCTGAGGGTGATTATCGGAGACTGTCAAATTATATTATTATTATGATAATGATTAATCGACCTTACTTCATCCTCCCTATTTCAAAATGGAGTGGGGGAATTAAAACCTTAACTGAAAGTTTTTTTTTTTAACAATTATCCTTTTTCCATTAATTTTGAATCTTAATTTGGGATATTAATATTTTAAGAGAAAGGCATTGGTTTTATTTCAAGCTCCAAAATAACATTCTTACAATATTATATGGCTTCCCCATCTACAGTAAAGTACATTAGATATTGAGGATTACTCATCATAGTTTGTTCAGCTTTGCACTGTTTTGCAGAGACAACAAAGGATTTCAGTATTACCACACTTACATGGGGCACCATTTGTTCACTGGTCGTTGGCCTAGGGTTGTAGTGTAGTTTACCCTCTTCGTTTGTCCATTGTAAAGTAAAATAAAAAAAAAATCATAAATTCAACTTCAAATGTGATATTTTTCAGGCACTGCATAGGAGTACCCGTCATGCCAATCCAAGTAGAAATTTGTTTTTTTCTTGTGTTTCTGGTCCCATAATGTAGATACAAAAGGCTCTCAAAAGAGAATGTTAGTGTAGGAGTGGCTTTATTGCAAAGGAAACTGGGGTGTTGCTCATGACAGAGATATGACTTGGTCCTCTATGACAGAATCCCTGCTAAACTGACTTTGGGTTCTAAGGAAACCGATAATTCATCATGTAAATTTATCATCAATTATTTATTGAAATAGTAATCTATAAAAAACCCAATCAGCAGTTAGAATGCTCTAGTATGGGAAAGCTACATTAATGAAAGCCAAACTTTGATTATTTTCTGTAGGTTACCAGCCTTCAATAAATGATTGCCTGAGATGATACACTCCCCTGTCATTATTTCATGTCACTGTCAGCCTTGCCAGTGATTCTATAATAAAAATCCCTTTTCATTGCTTGCTGTTGTTTAGATCCTCTAAAAAAATGCCATACTAGCCAAGTGAACCATTGAAAATTGACATGTGTGAAATTAGAGTTTGCAGGATGTCCAACACTGAAAGAGTATGCTAACATCTTATTCTAATGCAGCCTGTGATAAAAGAAAAGAGAACAAATATCATTTATTTATTTCATTTACAGGCCTTACAGAAAAGGAATGTATTGAGACACACATTTAAGGAATTCAGAATTCTGGACATATGTTCAAACTGACAGGCAGAAGAATTTTACGTAATTTCAGGTGGAAAAGCAAAAAAATACAACTATTTATTTACTATCGTTTAAAGTGGCTTCATTCCAAGAATTGTAGTTCAGTGTAAGGGCAATCTTTTTGCAGAAGATCTGTAAGTCTTGAGCTGTTATATCTCACAGGTTTTCATCAGCCACCAACCATAAAGAGGATACAGAATTTAATGTAGGCATTAGCCATACTGGCATTTTGCTGGGTTTCACCTGGAGACTCTGTATTTGCAAAGCAAACACTGGTCTCTGGGGAAATCCTCAAGTCCTAAAGGCAAAATGGGTAGCCCATCCCCACCCAAACCCCATCCCCTCTCACCCAAATATCTCACCTTTTAGCCGACAAACCCACCCAATTAGTTTCTAATTCATTAGCCCCACCCCTGTGATGAAGAAAATCATGTCATGTCACAGCCCCTGACCACATAGGATGGAACTCTCGGAATAGGGGACTCAACAGTTTCCCAGGTATGGGAATTAGGTACTATTTACAAATAATTTTCCTGACAGGTTATTGATTATAGTCACACTTTGTATCAGCAGATATTTTTTAAATATTTTTTTTTTGTCAATTTAAAATGTTCTTTTAATGGCTGCATTTTTATCAAATTTTTTTTAATCAAAAGTACCCATTTTTAAGCAACCACCAGAGAAACTGAAATGGTTACTTTGGGAAACAGCATTAAAAAGGTACTGCTGTGAAATGGTTGAACTATTTTCATTTGCAAATCTTGATAAAAACACCCTCAATGCATTTTCATTTTTTGCCATTGTTATTCCTATTGTACAGCTGGATAAGATACCCCTGGAATAAGAAAAGAAATAATAGAATGGAAGGGGTGATTGACAGGTGTGTGGGCGAATCAGAAAGGGAAGAGGGATCAGGAT
>JAKJJM010034411.1:0-16757 GCA_021901965.1 Pipa carvalhoi
TTTCCATAATCTGGAAATCGGATATTTGTACCAAAATAATCCGTAGCCATTTTAATTTATGGCTACGGATCGGTACAAATACCTGATTTCCATATTATGGAAATCGAGAAACACCAATTTCCATAATATGGAAATCGGGACTGCCCTTATTAAGCCCGACTCCGGTGGAGTCTTTTAGGGCTTAATAAATACCGCCCTTAATGTAGAAGTATACTGAATGATTTTTCAATTGAAAATGTATACTTAAATTAAGATGAAATATGACAAATGTTTGTAATTTTTAAATAAGGATGGAAATGCCACATACATAGTAGATATTTAAATCCATATGCAAGCTACAATGATTTAAGTAGATTAGACTGAAAATGCAAGCAAAAACTTAATCTATTTGGCTCCAGAGAAAGTAGAGAGTACTCAGAGAAAGATACAGCGCTTGTTGTTATTCTACTGAGTACAACAAATGCTTGAAGTATGTAAGTATATCATTTTAGCACGCCAAGAGAAATCAAAAATGATTTTGAACTTTGATAAGGACATCAAAAGCAAACTTAACACTGGAAGCATGGATGCAGTAAAACATGAAAAGAAAATGGTAAGACAAGGTGGCATACAGGGCAGGAACATAAACAATTGGAACACTGAATCATTCCCAAGATTTAAACAGGTGCTTTAAACATGAAAGCAAATATGTGATTCTAAACACTCTGTAAATTGCCTGAACCAATACATTGTAATGGGCATCTGCAAGGGAAAATCCAAGGGAGGCGTTGCTCAACATAATGAAGTCACGTCACAGTGACATCCTGATAGTCACCCAAACGTGAGAGGATAGGTGGGAGGGAGAAAGAAGAACACACTACACAATCCCCAGAATACAGTGCCAATGTAACATTAATGGTGATTTGGTTGTGGTGCTAAGTACTTAACTGTTATCAGTCCAAATTACACAAAACCTCAAAGAAACAGAGATGCACCCTTTTTTGTGTGTGATAAAGTTAAATATATAGTGATTAAAATCAAAGTTTATTTAATTAATTATTTAAAATAATCCAAACAGGGGTAGGTCCCCTAATTCATTACGTCACTTAGGGTAAAGCAACAGGACAGAGGGATGTAGTCCATACACTTCCCTGTCCACCCTTGAATCACACACTATTCATCAGTCAGCGGTACTGAAAGGGTTGCTCCAAAGTCACACAGCTTAAAGTTTTTGTGAGTCAGTCAATGCCTGCATCATACAGAATCCAGAAATCTATGCCACACTTCCCCACATGTGGGGTTCCTCATCCAAAAGTGCTTAGAATTATATAGATGTAATTGAGCCTAGCACTTTTTATAATAAATACATCGAGTAACAGTTACATGGAGGCTGTGTGTGTAATGTGTGCAGGGAAAAGAGTGTGGCTAAAGAAATTGGATGTACCAGTACTCCAGATATATAAAAATATTGACAAAATTGTGTTAGCCAATGAGGGCATGATGCAAAACCCAAAGGTGCAAAACTCAAAAGGGGTATAACTAGGAATATGTAACCCAAAAAGCTATATGAAAGCTACAAATGTAGCAATATACAGGGACTAGTTTCTAACTGTAAAGTAATGAGTGTAAAGTGGTACAAATGCAAATGTAGCAGTTCCTGACTCAATTATATCAGCTGAAGAGGCAAGATCTATTACCACGTATATGAAGCCCATTGGTTGACTGTAGCACATTTGATATAGACTGACTATAAGTAAGGAGTCTGTGAACTTTACACAGAAAGTAGTAATTAAGAAAATGTATATATTGTCATAAATATGAGTAAATTGTATCCTCACATTGCTTCAAATTATTGCATTTGATGTGTAACAGATCTATCCCACTGTTAAGGTTATAAAGTAACTGCAGTGGTGCAATAATTGTAAGTTCAATATGTATCTGAATGCAGTTACCACAGGGGTCGCAGCCTTGTGCCACTGGAGTCCTAGACTTGCTAAGGAAATGGTTCGGGACAAAATTATCTTGTAAGGTCCATGTTCTGTGTATGGTTTGTAAATGATTTGATGCAAACCTTTTCAAAACAGGATCATAACATATCAAGTGCCAGTGTTTCTGCATCACATTGGTAATTTCTGAAAGTTGTGTGGAAAACATAGTTACAAATCTAATCTATTCATCATTCTTCTTTCTGCCGGTGATAGATTTTCTTAATACATTTTGCAGGATAACCACATTCTGAGAGTCTGACTCTAAGGTCTTTAACTTGTGCTTTAAAAACTTATCCAATGTAGAGCAATTATGGCGAAAATGTAAAAATTCACATACAGGAATTGCTTTCTTAGTAGAAGGTGGATGAAAACTTCCATAATGTAATAGTGAATTTGTACCTGTATTTTTATGAAAAGCCACTTTGAATAGAGCCATCCAGATTCTTGCTGATCTCACGATCCAGAAATTTGATCCGAGTAGTGGAGCTTGAGAAAGAAAATTCTAAATTCAATTTATTCTTAACCAGGATATGCACAAAGTCTTCAAGGAGGGAAAGAGTTCCTCTTCCTTCAACATAAGTATATTATCTATATACCTTAGCCACAAACTAATGTGTCATGTATACAAATCCATATCTTCAGTAAATATGTGTTCCAGTTGCCACATACTGAGAAATAGTTTTGCATAAGTTGGGGCACAGGCATTGCTCATTGCTGTGCCAAGGAATTTTAGATAGAATTTATCTTTACAGATAAAATAATTAAGGTATTGTATGAACCACAGAAGAAAGCATACAAATTGTCTCCTTATGGGGTCGCACTCAGAATAGTGCCCCTTAAGCACGAGGGAAGTAAAGTGAGATATTTATGCAAACACTGGTCAACAATTTGACTAGCCTTCTCTCTAAGATTATTGGTCCCCAAAACTATAGGGTGGTCTGGTCATTGATTCTTGGATCTTGGGCAAAAAGTGGCTATTTGTGGGCAGTCCACAGTGAGAAAATCTGCCTCAGAGTTGATTATGGCACCTTCATCTGCTGTTTGTCTAATTAGTTTTTTTATATAATATTACAAAGTTAGCAGTAGGATTTAACTTCAAGGGGCAGTAGCATTCTGTATTAGATAATTGTCTAAGGGCCTCTTCCTCATATATTGTCTTAGACCATAGTACAATATTTCCAACCTTATCAGAAGGTTTTATAACAATATCTCTCCAAATTTGTATTTCCCTTAAAGATTGTTGTTTTGGGTAAGAAAGATTCTGGTACTGGAGTGTCCTCCTAAATTGTAAGATTTCATATGTCTCTAATTTCATGAACATGTCAACTTGTGGGCTCACACTAAGTCAGGGTGTAAAGGTGGATCATTTCTTAATTGAAGGATTTGAGTGCATTGGTCCAATGAACTCCTTTTCCAGAGATTCTAAGTTTCTTAAGGCTTTAAGTTCCACATCACTCAAATTACCATTTTGGTTAGAGTTGAAGTATTTCTTCAGCAACAGTTTCTACAGAAAAAAGGTTAATGTTATTGAATTTATGACCTTGAGCGATACTGCCTGTTTTTTGAGTAGTTCAGTCTTAAGATATCCCTAAGATTTCTTGTGCTCCTCCTAACTATGCATTTACCTGTTTGGGGGGGCTGCTATGATAAAAAAAGTCTTTGGGCGAGCATGTAATTTATTCTCTGATGTGATGGTAGTAGTGGATGTCAATCAAAAACATTCTCTCCGGCACTCCAGTGAAATTATAAAAACAAGCTTTAATCGTATATATTAAAAGGCATAAAGCGTGTGTTGGAAGACTCCCAATCCAGCATACATCCTATGCATTTTGCACTTTGAGCATTTAATTATAGATAGTATTGGGTGTCACCCTTGTGTCACTTTCAAGGTTTGTATAAGATGTTTCATACTCAGAAAATGACATTTTTTTTCTTACGCCTTGTCCTAGGTTGTTTAGTTGGCCAAAATATACTAAGTTATATTGACAATCAGTCAGGTCTCTAATATAAATTTTTCTTTTTCGAGAATTGAGGCTAAACTGATCAATTTTCATTAGTTAAGTCTTATATTCCTGCTGGTATATGTTAGCATTAGTGAGTCTCTTGAGATCCTTGTCTCAACTAGTTAATTGCTCATCTTTATCTTATAAGATATATTTTTCATATTTGACCAGAATTAGCATCAGATTATAGAAACAAGTAGTGAGCGTATCATCCCATTCGCTTTTAAGAGCATCATCTAAATCAGTATAGGTGGGGAAAATAGTGTCCTGTGATGCATCTGGAGTAATCATAAACTCCTGATGCTCTTCTTTGTACTGACCTATCTGCCTAATGAACAACCATTAGGCAGATAAGGCAGGACAGAGGGGTGCATCAGGAGGATAGAACTACTCTCGAAATACTCCATTTCCTGGCCTGCCAGTCTTCTGGGGGGGTCAGTAGCCTTTTATATTTCTATTTACTGTGAAAGCAGCCAAACCTTTCTTGAAATATCTGACTAAAAATCCTCTTCACTATATGGAATTCTACAAGTACTGATCTCACTGTTGTATAAAAAAATTATTGAGCAGCATAAAATAAAAACCACTTTTTTTTTAAAGCACAATAGATTGTTTTAAAGTCCCAGTTTTTACATTGCAATAAATAAATGAAAATAACAATATAGAACACCTTAGCAAACAACTTAAAACCAGATGGGACACATTATACCCTACATAATTTATAGTTCTGGGACAAGTTACTGCCACTGCCAAAATAATTGAAGCTTCAAAAACTGGACTGGAAAACAATCAAAGAGAAACTCAACTGTGGCTAGGCTATATACTCCTCTATTGTGGCAAAAACATTACATGCAAGTTTTGGGAGGTATCATTTGGCATGTCGCCCCCTCAAACATTGAACAAAATGTTTATTCATGTAACAAATTCATCACAGTTCAGCAGCTTTGTGTGATTGTTTGCCAGTACAGAATCCAGCTGGAGACTTTGGGATAGCTCCATCACAAAAAAATATAAACCACTTTTTGGTAAATGCCAAAAAGATGAATTTTGAAGCAAAGCATAAGGATTTGTGACAAGAGCATGTTATTTTTCCTACCTCTGCTCATTTTAAGCATTTTTATTTATAAATGTAATTTAATGTTGTTAATAGAAGAAATGGCTTCTGATGAATAACAGGCTCAAAGCCTACTGTAGGTACCAGTGTGGTTCTACTGATGTAAATGGGTTAGGTTTGTCATTTAACACTTTATGATAGGATAAACTTTGCATAATTCTAACACATTGAGTCAAGTTATCCCAAGATAAGATTGTAATTGCACATGGAATACAATGGAAACATACTGTTAACACACTGGTGTATATGCATTGGGTTCAATGACAAATTATAGCTTTAACCAATTTGAAAAAAATCAGTCCCATTACAAATGTATTCATATTTAGTTCCAACAAAACTTAAAGAATCAAAAAATATATTACACATATTATTACCGAGCCATTTATATCTCTGCACAAACACATTTATCCATAAGCTTCAAATAGATGTACTACTGTTTCCAAATTTAAGTATGGTACTTTTTTTTTTTATTTAATTAAAGTGCTTTTCTTTTGAAAGGTATTTCTGGTGTATGAAAAATATATAGATCATTTACAGAAAAATGTGTTTAAACAACTGTGACGCAGACTATTAATGATGATGACTATTTAATTAGATGCTAACTCGTAAAACAATTAGTTTCACAAAATGTAACATGTTAATGCAAAAATACATTTGAAATTTTCAGCAACCTTAGATTATATAGTGATTTACAATTACAGGTCCATGTGTTTAAGAAAGCTCATCAAACTCAATACTAGGAAAAGATATTATTATGCATTTAATTTGGCATTTGCACATTCTGTTTCATATTTTGCAATATGCCATTTTTTTATGAAAACATTACAGTTATAATAGTTCATTTGGAAAATATGGAAGAGGTATGGTTTTGTAGTGAAATATTCACCTGAGCATATTTCCTTGATGTTTTATTAAAGAAGGTTAGGGATTTTTTAAATAAAATGGCTGCAGAGCGCACAAAGGATCAAAATAATGCAGAAACAGATATAATAGACATATAATAAATAAACGAGTATAGAGGAATTCAACAGAATGGCACAATGTAGAATTATTTGTACAGAGAAAGAAGATTCTACCTTTGAAAATGAACTGCTGCTTTATGAAGCTATGGGTACCAGTGAACCTGTGTGAATTAGTGATGGCCCTGCTTCTAGTTTCCGAGTGGGCACAAGATCAAAAGACTGAAAGAAAGCAATTCTTTGCTAAATGAGCTATGCCCTCATCTGCATGCACACAGAGTCCTTGTAAAGATGATACTGCTACATTTTCTTGAAATCCTATAAAGCTGAAAATCAAATTCTTCCCAGATTTAAAAAAAAAATCAAAAATAGAGTGACAGCAATTTATTAACAGAGATTAAAAGCCAAACTCTAAGATACTGCTGAGGAAACCGAAGCAATGGGTAGAATAGTTTTTACGAGAACTTGCAGCAGCACGGCACAATAAATCTGCTACATTGAATGTTCGAGTACAATGCCACGCTTTCAGATGGAGAATAGAGGTTAAAAGTGTAAAAATGTTTGAGGCTTCAAAGAAATAAGTTACTTCAAGGACTACTTTCTCATTTTTATTTCCATGGTCATGGAGCTATTGTACAAACAAGGCTGAACACATACAATTCTTGTAAATGGAGAAAAACATGCAATGTCAGTTATCATTTAGATAAAGATAGATAGATAGATAGATAGATAGATAGATATAGATAGATAGATAGATAGATAGATAGATAGATAGATAGATAGATAGATAGATAGACATATAGGATAGATAGACAATTAAATAGATAGATAGATGCATGGATGGATGGACATACAGACAGATAGAAACAAGACACAATTTTACATATTCAGTGTTCACTGGGTGCATACTAAAACTTAAATACTGTAATAGGTGACATTACAATAGAATTTTAAAAGTAATAGTACTGTCTTCATTAAATTCATCATTACTGTTATTATTATTAGTAGTAGAATCATTTTTTTACTCTATAACTACAATAATCAAATATGATAAAAAGGCCATAGTTAAAAAGAAGAAAATGTTTTTCCATCTTTCATTTTTTTGTTACCAATTTAACTAATAAGGATATATACAAATGTAATACAGCATTTCCTTTTTCTCTACGTTGTATTGTTATTTTAGTACTGGGGAAAAAATGTAATCATTTAGGGCGAAATTTATTAAAATCGAAAAAGCAGCTCCAACATTTCACACCAGCCAGTTAATATAAAGTTTACTTTGAAATTTGAGGGTACTAGTTTCATGGTATTACAAAGACCTTCAGTGCAAGTTACATGCATGTATACTAGATGTATGCATGTCAGAAGAGACTGGGGCAATTAACTGTTCAAATTTCAGATAGATAATGAACAGCATCTCAAATTCTTGACTAAAAGATCAAACTAAGCATGAAGTTTGTGTCTGAATAATGACTGACTCAGAATCCAAATCTAACATTAAAGTTGATTTAAATTAAGTTAATAGATAACAGACACCCAACTGTCATCCCATCCAACATGTGCTAAGATTACACATTAGATTAGATTAGATCACATATTAGTTTATACAATTCTTTAGAAAATATGATGAACTTGTGGTGGCTTTTTAAAGCTAGGTGAACTTTCTGGCCTAAGGGAAAAGCCAGAGCTGATTTGGACACATTTTGAAATTGTGTTGTGATTTCAGAGCAAGCCATTTCCAACAATGGCTCCAATTAAGGGTTACATTTTGTTGGATACATGCTTGCATATTAATGGCTCACACAACAATAGAAGAGTAAGACATAGTAAGGCCAGAGTCACACTGGTGTATGGTGCAATGTCTATTGCACTCCATAGCCGCTTCCCTGCTTTAGCGATCCCCTAGCGCTGTTGCAGGGTGGGGGATAGGGGGTCCCAGGGACCCCTTTTTTTATTTAAATCCCCCCACCCCATAGGCACATGGAGGGGCAGGGGGAAGGGTGCAGGGAAGCAGCTCCATAGCCGCCTCCCTGCTTTAGCAATCCCCCACCCTGCCTAGTGCTGTTGCAGGGTGGGGGATGGGGGTTCCAGGGACCCCTTATTTTTATTTAAAGCCCCCCCACCCCATAGGCACATGGAGGGGCAGGGGGGAGGGTGCAGGGAAGCAGCTCCATATCCGGTTCCCTGCTTTAGCGCTCCCCCACCCTGCCTAGCACTGTTGCAGGGTGGGGGATAGGGGGTCCAACGGACCCCTTATTTTTATTTAAATCCCCCCCCGCCTCATAGAGACATGGAGGGGTAGGGGAGAGGGTGTAGGGAAGCGGCTCCATAGCTGCTTCCCTGCTTTAGCGATCCCCCACCCTGCCTAGCGCTGTTGCAGGATGGGGGATAGGGGGTCCAAGGGACCCTTTATTTTATTTAAATCCCCCCCACCCCATAGGGACATGGAGGGGCAGGGGGAGGGTGCAGGGAAGAGGCTCCCAGGGAGCCGCTTCCTGCACATAGCGAATCCCCCTAAATTAGCGCTATGCTATGTGAGGGTGATGCTGGGGGGAGGTGTGGGGGTCCCAGGGATCCCTATTAGCTAAAATTCATTAAATTTAAATGAAATAAAACAAATTATTTCCATAGTGCTAATATTGCATTTGCGTTATGGAACGAATTGGGCATTTAAATCATTAACTACTTAACTTGCCGGTTAATGATTTAAATAAATGAGCTCGGCCCGGACCCGAGCTGAACCTCGAACTTGTAACAAAAAGTTCGGTTTGGCTCGGGTTTGGAAAAAAAGGTAAAGTTTGTGACGAACTAACCTGTAGCCGAGCTGTTCGATCAACACTATTTACTAGCAATAGTATATTTAAAAGGATTGAGGTGAAAGCCAGAAGAGTATAGTGGGTTGGACATACAAAAATAGTATCTACAAACAAGACAGGAGACATAATTAAACTTATTGGATAGATATAAAAAAAAATATTTGAATGATGAATGAAACAAAAAAAAAATGCAGAACCTTCCATCCAAAAAGTAACAATAAATTGCTGATTAAAGTACTTTCCACTAGAGGGAAGGGGAACTTTAGTAGGTTGGTAACTGCAAAGTTGCATTCAAAATTACAGAATGAAGTGAATAAGGTCAATACAGATCAGTTTATTTCTGAACTGAAGAGATTTCTTAAAGCTTTGAAAGAAGGAGGAAGCTGACTCAACAGAAACAATTCATACCAAACAATTGAAAGCCCTTGAGCTGCAGCAGGAGTTGTTCATGAAGAAATATAAAGAAATTTGCAGCCTATTCTGCTTGTTTATTCTCTTTGTGTGATTTTAATCTAAACACATTGAACCTACAATGATGGCACGAGTATCTGGAACATCCATATGTCTTCTAGTTTACATTTGGAATCCATCACCTAAAACATAGTCTCCACTAAAACATGTGTCAAAGGCCCTTATATTCATCACTGTATGATTGATACCGATATAAAGACAGAACTTTGTATCTCAAGAACACTCTAGGGATACCCCTGGTTCTAAATATGGTCATAAATTATCCATCAAACCTATGCTTTATCCAGTAGAAGACTTAAAAAAATGGATGTATAACAGTTATTAGCACCTTAGAAAGAGGAACCCCCCCAAATCTTTTCACACAATGCTACTGTTTATGCAAATAAAAGCAGTGCCCAGTAAAATGTATTCTATCTATATAATTAAGTATATCAACGTATTACTGATTACCTGTTTGTTGTGAATTTTCTAATAATTATGTTAGTTCATTAGCAATAATTTGTTATTAGTAGTTTTAATGAACCTAAATGGGACATGAAATCATCAAATGAAAATAAAAAAAAACAGCGCTTTGTGAGAGAGAAAAATACTTACTGTGAGATATACTATCCAGAGTGTCAATTCCCATAGAAAAATGAAGTCTGTAGTAAAGTACATTGAAGCAAAGTGATACATCTTCACATGCATAAAAGAGAAAATGCCACCAAAACAAAAAATATTTTTTTAGACACTCAGTACACCTTGGAAAATAGTGACATGATGAATACTCAAATTTTGGTCACATTTGCAATAAACGGACTCAAAATGTGCATAAATTCATGGTTGGCATAAGTTTGTGCACCATGAGACAATTTGCAACACTACAGAAAATCTATCCTGATTATGCAAAGATAGAGAAATGGTGAATTGTCATGAATTCACACATCTACAGCACCATTCACACTGAAGTACAGAAAGTATAAACCTCTTGGAGCTCTAGCACTGGTTTTCATGTCTTTATTTTATTGTTAAGCAGCTATTTATTCTTTTTAATAACACTTATAGACTAATAAACTGACACTTTATGTTACTGCAGTTACCGTCATACCTGTGTATGTAAGCCTCCCTCCCTTTTAGATTCTAAGCTCTATGGAGCAGGGACCTCCATCCTCTTGTTTCAATCATGGCCTGGCACTTAGAGTGATGTATCTTCATGATTTTCTACTTCTATTTTATTTCACTTGTTCTATGTTACACACTTTCCCATGTCTGTATTGTTGAATTGTAAATAACAAAAATGCAGAAAGGACATGCACACTGTATAGCTGAATAAATCAGGTGCAGTGTAATGGTCAAAAACTGGCAAACAAAAAAATATCAAAGAAAGAAAGATTGACCATACAAAACACGCACACTGGAAATAAATAAATATATATCACTTTAATATGTACAGAAAGCAAACAAATAAATAAATAACAGAAAACAAAAATAAAGGTAGTAAAATAGTATACTTAAGGCTGTATTGTTGAATTGTACACTAGTGCATAACCTAGTGGTGGTTTTTAAATAAAAATATAGGTACATACATACGGTAGGTACGTAAACAATATTATGGTGTTAGCTGAAATGCTTGCTAAAGATTTTTAAACTGCCTCTGGAATCTTTGTAATCAGTTCTAAATTTAAACATCTCTGGGTGAACTAAAATGTTGGATGCAAGTCGGGCCTTATTGTCCAACATCAGCACCTGATGTTACTAATCCTGAATGGATGCAACATTTCTTAAGTCTGTTGCAGAGGAAAAGGAGGCTGTTACAGAAAAAGCAAAAAATAATTAAATGTCAATAATATTTGGGCCATGTGTTGTTTGTTGGGATAAGGGTTTTCTAGTCCTTGATAGGGTAGCTTTAAGAAAACAAAAGTTATGATAGAGACAGACAGATGGAGCAGAGCTGACATTGTTATTTATATTTCAACATAAACATTTCAACATAATGAGTTAGGATAACCCAGTATCCCATAACTGTAATCCTATATAAAACAACAATAAAACATTGTGATATCTTAATGGGTTGTGTCAAATCAGATTTGCTGCCTTTAACCAAAACAATCTGACTCAGAATATGTGCAAGACTTCACCATGGTAACAAAAATAAAGAACTAGTTGATTAGTTTAATGGTGGCTTTGGTGCCAGACACAAGTGTTGTCAAGAAGTTAAGCTCTGGTTCACTGTTTAATAATTAGATATGCTTTTAAGCCAAAATGTACTTTATTGATGTAGAGAGGAAGCAGAGAGCATTTTATGTAATTGCTTCTATCGGTCAAAATCTGTATTATGTTAAAATATGATGTGTCTTTTCATTTCAGTCAATGACAGCAGACTTTAAAAAGCAGCAAAGATGTATGTCAAAAGATTGCTTAGATACTGAAAGTTTTTTTCTTTGTGAAGTATATAGATTATATGCTATATTTGCACAGGTAATGGAAAATACATTCTATAACATATCTTTCGTCAGAAGTTAGTTAGAATGCTTTTTGTTAAGATTTATCTAAAATATTTTAACTAAATTATGCAATGTTCTCAATTAAAAAACAATGATTCATTGTGTAGGTAAGCAATGTCCCACATGGAAATAAATGCAGTATCTACTACTGAATGTTTTATATACAAAAAAAGAAACATTTCTGGGATGATCTGTGTGGCTACGGGTAGACATAAAACTAGCAATAAAATAAGAATGCTTTAATGCAGCCTGTTTTGTTTCTAAGAAGCATAAAGGACATTAAAACTAATGACACATATCCTCTTCTGCTATCACACTTAGAAGGGAAAACCATATACTATTGAAACTCACTTTGAAAAAGTTGCAGCTTCTCCTAATATATAGACAGCTATTAAATGTTATGTTGTTTAGAAATACACTAGGTGGAGCACAGGAATCAATAATAATATGCAGAAACAATACATGTCCGTGTGCACACGCACACAGCAGTAAAAGCAATGGCAACTGAACATCAATGTCTTTGAGCCTTTTCATATTTAAATCTATACAGCATATCAAAAACAATGTAATAAGCAGTCATTTGATTTCTAACAATAGAATCAATTACAAACTTCATTTATTTCTTTATTGATATGGTATTTTTTCACTTTCCCCAGCATCACAGATTGTAAAAATCACAGTTCTTGGCAGAAGGAACAAAAATAAGGAAACTCTAGGGATGTAGATATGGAACTGATACCTCTGCTGATAATAATGGGCTGTTTATTTGATGAATACAGTAGCAGGGAATACTATAGATGTGCTCTTTTCATTAAGCTTGCAGAGATGTATAAGCATTTGCAAGATAGTTATTTTATATTTTGCCATACTGTTATTTATGCCAAATGTAAATAAAATAAAAATAATAAAATTAATGAAGGTAATAAAGGCAGGTGTAGGTTCAAGGGAACAATGTAAATTAAGCATGAGTGTGCAAGCTGTGGTGGGGCTCAACTCTTAGCCAAGTATTTTTGAAAAGGAAAGTCCGTGGGTAAGACCTTAAAGTTTACATAAAAATATATCTTTTCTGGGCAAAGTGGTCACAATATTTGATTTAACAGGGCATTGTAGGAATCAATCAATGATTTAGCACAGTGTATGTGTTTTTATTAATTTTTTTTTTGTCCTAAAAGGCAGACATGCTGGTTCCACAACCTAAAAATTGCATATAGATCATATAAGGCTGGTGACCTTATTTTAGAGTCTTCTACAGTAAATCCTTGTGATTTGTGATTTTTAAGTGTTCATTGATCAATTATTGATCCTAAGGAAGATTTCATGAATGATGACATTGATAGAAACTTGTACTCAGTACATTATACCTATTTTGAGAAGGCTGTTCACAGATTCAAGGAGCAGTAAGGGCTAAGATGATAATAATTCATTCTTTCAGCTCTCTTCACTCCACATGGATTTATTCACCTTGTTAGGTTCCTCTTGGGAAGGCACAATTTACATTGTAAGTATCTATCCATGGTATGCATTATATCTTGTGCATACTTTCTAAGAAAAACAATTGGAAAATAGACTGGATGGAGGAAATAAACAAGATGGATTGTTTACATATCTTCATATGTTGGGCAGGTTTATATTTTTTTTTGACAGAAGGTAAAAGCCCTCCCTCCTGGGCACAGGCAGGTCTAATAGACAATATGGAATTTCCTAAAATTGTTCCCATCCTGGTTTTCGATTGAGTTCCAGGGGGGAGAATTTGAGAGATAAGCATGTAGTCTTCCAATTAGACAAAATGAAAATCATACATGTAAGGTTTCTAAAAGGTAGCAGCTCTCAGGAATGACAGGGAGCCCATATAGTTTGTTAAGTTGTACAAGACATGGGGTTGTTTGCTTCATGTCTGTCACTGACCTTAAAAAACTCAGCTATTCACTTTAGCTTTGGGTGTCAGAGCTGGTTAATGTTGTTTTTAGTGTGGTCCTCAGTTCCAGAATGTTACCTTGTTAGCTGCTTCCAAAAATATTGTGAATTAAAGGAGAACTAAAGCAGCAAAAAAAAGCTATATTAAATAAGTACCTTATAGTAAGCTCCAACGATGCACTCCCAGCTTCAGCTCTACTGTATCTTCACTGCACAGAGGCAGACTTCACAGCTCTATGGAGGCCCCAGCTGCCAGCCTGCAGCTCCTCACACACACTGACACCGGCGGTGAAATAGAGCGTTTACATCATCATGCTCATTTCTCCCCTAATGACAGCTCTCCTCTGATCTTATCCCTTAACCCTTACAGCATTGTTTTCTCTCTCTCTCTCCCAGCACTGGTTTAAGCTGCTGTAGGCTAATCGCTAAGATAAGATAAAGCCGAACCAGGAGAGAAGTAGTTAGTGACAGGGGAGGGGGTGCGAGCAATAAAACAGACTAACAGCAGCAGCAGAGCAGGGAACACCTGGGAAGCAGCCCCAGGGCTGGGGGGGGGGGGACTGGTTACAGTGCCTGTGCTCAGCCTCTCCATAATGACTGACAGGAGTGTAGAAGACAGGAGACCTCTCTGATCCTCATCCCTCTGGCTGGGAGCTCTTTACAAGAGATGGGGGCGCTGGGTGGGTGACAGGGATAGACATGGTCTAGAGCTTACTGTGCTGGAATGGTTTCAGTGTACATCAGCAGCTTAGTTCTATTATATTATATATTAGACTATCATTAAAAAAAGGATGTCCCTTTTAATTTAACAGTAGTTTACCTATTTCAAAAATGATAATAAAAAACGTTTTTGTTGTTTGCTGCTGCTGTAAGCCCTTTACCACTAATGAAGTGAAAGTACTGGCAGAGTGTAGCAGCTACATTCAGTGTGAAGCTGATAAGCTGTTGCTTCCTGCCAGAATTTCTGCAGTGATGTCACAGGTCAGGATTAGCATGCTTAATATATTCAAAATGGCTACCCTCAGAGTAATAAACTGTGCAAACTTTAGTGGGACAGTGCAGAGACTACAGAGTGATTCCAGATTTTTTAATATCACCATTTAGGAGGCAGATAGGTGTTCTCCTTATATATGTGTTTGTGTGTAGGTACCTTTAGTTCTTCTTTAAGATCTAGAGTTATTTGATTCTACATGCCAACAGTTCATGCTTGTTCACTTTTTTATTTTTAAGCGGTCCTCAAAATGCTAGGGATGCTCTTAGATTGGCATTTGAAGTGCTTTGACACTTACTATTTCCATGTAAGGCCATTAGGCCAGCTATTGAGGCTTTACCAGGTATATATCCAAGAGGTATATCACATGTATAGGGATGTGGAGTTCTAGGTGTGATAAACTATATGTTGGAAATCACTCTTTTTAGAAAGAGGACCATTATTCATTATTTTATATAAAGGGTGAGACATTGTAAGGAGGAACAGGTTATTGCAGGTAACTGGGTTTTGTCTTGAGATGCTTGGTGGTTTGGACTCTGGGGTCTTGTTTAGTGCTTTCTCCTTTCCCGCTTGTCCATGTTTGCAAATTAGGATAAGGGACCAGACATAATAGTGTGGCATGCCACTTGGTGGCACTTAATCAAGTATAAAATAGTAAGTAGCACTGGTTATTCTTACAAAAATATATTAAACATAAAAACAAAATGTGTTTCCTCAAACATGGGGGCTTTAATTTTGCCTTAAAAGGCACTCTGCACAAGCTGTTCCTGATACCCTAAAACTACCTATTTAGAATCTAATCCTACTCTCCCTGGTTACTGTTAATGGCACATGGACAGAAGATGTGTGTTTGCCCCTTTCTGTATCCTAATGCCTATAAACAACATGTGGTGTAGGTAAGAATTTTTTCTTTGATATATTATTAATGAAATTAGTGTGATTACATATTCTGAGACAGAATATCTTTGTAATACACAGTAGAACTACCATTTTCAGGTGACTTAATGTAACATTAGAAATATTTAGTTCAACACACATAAGCAATATCTGTAATTATTATTGAGGTTTTATCTTTTCCAGAATTTCTCTCTCCTACAGCAACTTCACCCCTCCAGAATTCAGAGTCTTGTGTATTATACAGGTAATGTACCTAATTTTGTAATTTATGAGGATATTAATGTAACCTTGGAGTTCCACATCCTATACCAAACAACTAGGCCTGCACCCTTATGCTTTATATGGTCATGGAATGCCTTTGTGACTTGATTAAAATGGCTATATTATCTTCTATGCAATGGAAAACATGTTATGGCATCAGTGCTGTTAGGGGAGCTTATCAAGCACAGTACTTGAAAATACAGACCTATGGAAATGCAGAAACAGTACTTTTTATAGTAATTTTATAGAAGCTGTTTATCTTCAGTCACAAAAAGTACTTTTTATTGGTGTGTCAGAAATGAAATAGGATTATTTAAAAAGAGAAGATTAAGCATGATAGTAAGATGTTACTGTCAAAGGTTTAAAAACATCTGTTCAAATAGTTCCTTTTTTTGGCACTGTAAAAAGTGAAACCAGACAAGAACGAATCATTATATGTAAATAAACAGCAGAATCTATGACTGATTTTGGTTTTTTTTTTTTTTTGGTTTTCTTTTTTTTTCCTTTGGTCTTTTTCTATACTTTTGTTTGTTGTCTACTCTTCTTTAAACTTGTAGTGAAGTATAAGGTAAATGTAAAATGTCAGTGTATCTATTTTTTCTTAAAAACCTGAGTAACCAAATGTTATAAGTAGAGATGGTCGAGCAGTAAAAAGTTCGGGTTCGGGAAAAGTTCCAAACTTAATGAAGTTCAGTTCGGCGTTCGGGCTAAACCCGAACGCAGAACCCTATTGAAGTCAATGGGAGAAGAAGTTCGGGTTAGTTTTTATACCAAAAAAAGTGAGGAGAAGCTGGAATTAGCATCTATAACAGTCAAATGGATACAAGGAACAACTTAGTGAAGGAAATTGGGCTCTAACACTTACAGAACAAATTATTCCC
>JAKJJM010034475.1:0-17072 GCA_021901965.1 Pipa carvalhoi
AAATCACGGGGAGCTATACTAAGGGGTCATTCCGGTAGTTCCGAATTTGCCGTCCCGAATTCACTTGTAGCGAACTCCCATTATAAAGTCGCGACCGCGACAATTCTTTCATTATAAAATTGCGATCGCAACAAAAAAATTGTCGCGGTCGCGACTTTATAATGGGAGTTCGCTATAAGTGAATTCGGGACGGCAAATTCGGAGCTACTGGAATGACCCCCTTAAAGGCTGGGGTCGCGGCAATAAAAAGGTTGGTCTAGGCAAAGAACCTGTAAACTGTAGGCCCCACTTAATGACTGCTAAAACACAAAACTGTTCAACCGTAGATTAGGAAAAACATCCAATTATTATAATTATGTGTTGAATATTTGATAGGCTCTCACTTTGTAAGGGCCCCATTCCCTTACTTTTCAGTAATATAGTTATTTTGCATTATTAAATCTCTCTTAGAAAGGGTTCCCATGCTATACTTGTAATCCCTTCTTAGCTTGTGGGAGCCTGCATACCCACATCATAATTAACTTTTGCAGCATGCCAGTTCAACCAGATGCAAGGGCCATAAACATTCTAATCAGAACACTTTGTCATAAATTTTTTAAAAGGAAGCCTTTTAATAAGGCTAGGACATTAAGGATATGTCAAAGATTTAAATAAAATCTTGAAATGTTTCTATGTAAAGTGCATATAACTCTGTTTAAAGATTTATTTTCTGCCTAATAATGTACATTTTAGACAAAATAACAAAATGGTGGCACTTCAACAATATATATAGGATATTTTGAAAAATAAATCACGCATCTTAAAGAAGAACTAAAGCTTTAAAAAAAACCTGATATATTAAATACCTTATGGTAAGCTCCAGCGATGCACTCCCAGCTTCTTCTGTCCTGTATCTTCACTGCACTGAGGCAGTCTTCACAGCGCTTAGGCTCTCACGGAGCCGGCGTGAAACTCCGCCCCATTATGCAAATGAACGATAACATCATCATGCTCATTGTGCCCCGGTGAGAGGAGAGCTCTCACTGGGGGAGAAATTAGCGTGATGACGTCATCACTCTATTTCACCACCGGTGACGGTGAGTGGGAGGAGCTTCGGATTGGCAGCTGGGCCTTCTATAGCGCTGTGAAGACTGCCTCATTGCAGAGAAGATACAGGACAGAGGAAGCTGGGAGTGCATTGCTGGAGCTTACTATAAGGTACTTATTTAATATAGCTTTTTTTTTACAGCTTTAGTTCTCCTTTAAACTATATTTAAAATTATGTGAGAGATACATAGATTCGCCATTAGTTTTTATTTTACCAAAATAATTTACTGACACGGAAAATGGCCCTTCAGTGGTTTGTAAGCAGATCAAACTAGTTTTTAAAATCTGTTTGGAAAATTCTGGCATACATTACCCAAGGCTTTTGCAGTGTGGCTATGTTGTTTATTCTGTATTAACAGAAAAAAAGTAAGCTATCAATCAAAGAATGTAGTCAGGAACTCTCCAAAGACACAATTTTTGTGTATTGCTGCCCATACATTATCCTTTATCGTTTGTTGGTTTTACTTACTTTCTGCAGCAGTGGAAGCATTTATTAGAAGTGTTCTGCCGCTGGCTTCCCCCAAGCGACAGAAAAATAGATTTTGTTTGTTCCTTTTTATGGCTGCGTGCTTTCTTATAACACCATTGAGAAGTATGTCTATTGCAAAAGAGTTCAGCCGATATGCGACAGTACCCTAGGTTGCTCCATGCACAATTTCATCACCATTTGATTTAAACTATTGGCTGCAAATGGTTGCCTTTGTGCAAAGCTGTACAGTGATGGATGAACAGTTGTTCTTTGGGTGAATTATATGTTACAATAGGCTGCTCAAATGGATCATACCCATCATTAACCCATTCTGAGCCCATGAGTAGAACATATTCAAGGACAGGCATGTTTTTACACTGAGCAGTATTCTAAAATGATTCTAATGGTGTTCGTTTGAAGCTAGATCACTTTTACCTCTATTACAGTATACGTCTATACATATTTATATATCACATTTATATTAAATGGAAATGATTTAAAGTTTATTATTTCTCTGGTCTGTATTCTACACTGCTGCCAGGTTTATTTATAATGATAAACATTAGGCAACAAAATAAGGATTAGGTATCCACAAATATAGCACTTTAACCAACTGGACTTCAAGGAATCCACACTGAACATGTTAGTTTAGGATCATGGGGTGCATCAAAAGAGGCAAAGATGCACATGATGAAAACATAATTATACCGCTTTACAAAGCACTCCTCAGACCACACATGGAATATTGTGTGCAGTTTTGGGCACCAGTGTACAAGAAAGATGTAGTTGAGCTTGAGTTGGTTCAAAAGCGGGCTTCTAAAGTAATAAAAGGGATGGGCAAACTAGAGTACCAATAAAAATTATCAAAATTGGGATTGCGTAGTCTAGAAAAAAGAAGATTAAGAGGTGACCTAATAACCATGTATAAATATATCAGGGTTCAGTACAAAGATCTCTACCACAATCTATTTATACCAAGAACTGTAAGTATAATAAGGAGGTATCCTCTACGTTTAGAGGAAAGAAAATTTCTACAATAGCATAGAAAGGGGTTCTTTACTGTAAGAACAGTGAGACTATGGAACTCTCTGCCTGAAGAAGTTGTCATGGTTAATTACATTAAAGAGTTTAAAAGAAGTTTGGATGTGCAAGAACATTACAAGTTATGGGTACTAAAAAACTGGAGGTGGGATTTTGATCCAGGGAATTATTCTGATTGCCATATTTGGAGTCAGAAATGAAATTTTCCCTAATATGAGGATAATTAGCGGTTGCCTCGTGTTTTTTGCCTTCCTCTGGATCAACATTGCAGGAAAATAGGCTGAACTAGATGGCCTTGTCTTTTTTCAGCCTGTTAAACTATGTCTTTGTCAGCAGACCTACTTGCTTCCAGCAGCCAGCAGTAGGCAAGAATGCATTTTGGCACTTGCGACCTTCCTCTTGGGCTCACTGAATTTCTCAAGCACATAGTATATTTTCAGGCTAAAGAACAGCTCAGATTTTCACAGGGGAAGAAGCCAAAAATCATAACAGCAATGCATCTCCATACAGCGCCGTAGCCAGAGTTTGCGGCACCCAGGCCGGTGGAGGCGGCCGCCCCTTTGGTCAGGAAAATGCCGCCCCCACAGCGTGCCCGCTCCATGTGATGCCCCACGTGCCGCCCGGGGCGGACCGCCCCCCTCCATGCTACGCCCCTGTCTCCATATACACAGTACTATATGAAAGCACTTCAATGCCACACACTAAGCTACTCACTTAGGCCTCTGTTGTACGCTTCTGATGGTAGTATACAGTGACCTATACATTATTTGTCAGGCCCCATGCTGAGCACAATATAGTAAAAGCATTTCAGCTAGAAATGCTCAACCTTATGCAAAGACACTGCAGAACATACCCAAATGTACAGTAGCCCTGTGAGACAAATGATAAATACTTGTGAGGTTGTCTGCTGGGCGGCTCCATATTTGGTTTTACTGTATACACTGCACATGCTCAGTGTGCTTTGTCTCTTGTAGATGTGCCCTGATTAGGGACTAACGCAGAATAACCTGACTAAATTTGGGATATAGCTATCAATTAAATCTGACATTCAAATACAGATTCTTCAAATCAAACAGAAAAAACTATTCCTCTCATTTATTTAAAAGCAAACACTTTTAAAGGAAAACTAAAGCCTAAAATACCTTTAGTCTTGTAACAATGTAAAAGTGATGGCTGGCCATGATTTTAAAGATGTCAGCCTCCAGTTATAACTTTGGGGGAACAGATCATTAGTGTCATAGGACTGGATCAACCTAACCTGGCATAGTAAGATCCATACCTAAGGGACATTTTTGTAAGACCAAATCTTTATCAGGCTTTAGTTCTCCTTTAATATCCTCAGTACAAGAGGGATGATTATTAAAATACTTTGATGCATATTACACACTGCACAAGATTCTCTGCAGCCCTGCAAAGCACAGCTGAACTAATTTATTACTAACCAGCTTTGCAGTATGGATATTTTAGAAATATTGTCATTAAAGGGATGGAGCTAACTAAACATCCCTTTTAGATGCACGGTAATCAGTCCAGTTGCATACCACATGCATAACATCATTATTTTTTAAATGGGGAGATTTATGAAATACATTTTATCCTGGGCTGTGTAGCTTCCAGTACAATCTTGCATTTTTTTGAAGTGGAATGTTGACATTACACTTTTTAAATGAGATAATTTGGAATCCTAAACAGCAGATGGAGTTCACCTATAACAGGGGTTCTCAACCTGTGGGTCGGGACCCCATTGGGGGCCGAATGAGGATTTGCCAGGGGTCGCCTAAGACCATCGGAAATATAGGGTTTGAATGGGGTCGTCCAATAATAATTAATGAATGGGGTCGCCCAATAACAATTAATGAATGGGGGTCACCAAATCACAGGGAATTGTAGTAAATGGGCCATGGCAATAAAAAGGTTGAGAACCACTGACCTATAAGATCTAAAAACTGTCCCATCTCATCACTATGAAAGAAAATTCCTAAGAAATAAACAAACTGTATCATCCCTTTATCCAGTTTTGGCCGAGTATTGAATTAGAGTTACGTACTGTAGCTGCATTTTCATTGTCCTGCAGGATGCATTTGAAAATTGTATCTTGTTAAAGTAATGATCTGATCTGCCCAGTAAAAAGGCTTTTTCATGAAAGTGTGAGTTCCCGGGTGTAGCAAATTCATGTCCTTTGTGTTGCTATGCTGTGACAGATGCAAAGAGCGATGAATGCTATACAACAAGTTTCAGGCATAGTTTCTTTTAGTAATGACAAAATATTATGAATAGGCAGGATTAGTTATAAGGAAGGACATTGTCACCAGTTTATCATATTTTGATCAACACTATTGTCACCATATTATAGTCACCTACATTGTAACAAGTGTTATTTAAATCTCTATGTGACAGTATTCATAGTTCACATCCATATTTTCTGTCATTCGAGTGTACAGTCACTTTATGAGAAACTGGCACTTTACTGCCATCAGCCCCCACATTGACACTTTGAGCTGGCAAAGTCAATTGTAGAATTTGGAACAATATGCCTTGCTGAATTTACTACTTTGTCCCACCCCAATATTTTGTAAATAGGCAAAAGTCACCTGCATGCATGCGCAAAGCAATGCCAAAATGTGTGTAAGCTTGTGACTTACACATTTTCTTGATAATGGGCATAAGGCTTGAAACATGTTGTGTTTAATGCACTATAATGCCCCATAAAGAGTTGCAGCACATCTGCGGCTCCAGGTGACCTTCTTTCTATATGTTTGGATGAATTTTATGTGGAAATTTCATGGTTCTCCAATGAAGGATGCTATGCTATAATATTCACATAAGAAGCCATCTCAGACCTAGAAAGAGTTCCCTATCTAAAGAGGATGAACTGGTAAAACCATGCCTTTAAAATTAATATGTATAAATACACATAATGCAGGGCTGATGGGACATTAGCTCATTGCATAGCTGAACTGAAAACCATTGCAGTCTTTAGTGCAGTCTCAGAGCACTTTAGTAACAAGCTTTGCAGTGTGGGGGAGAGGTATGGTTAATTTCTGTTAAATACATCATAGGAAACTACAGTTTTCTTATTCACAATCAAAATTCCACAGTGCAGTGATCTGGGCTAAAAGTTAGATTTATTTACCAGTTGTAACAATATTTTTAAGTCAAACTATCTGAGAAGTACAGACTGAGAACGTGCAGGGCCACTGGCCAAGGAAGGAAGATTATATGGAGAATAAAAATGTCTGCCTCCAGTGGCAACTTTACAGGCATCAGCATTCAATACTGTTGGGTTGGTGCACTTATGAGCTGTTGTAATAAGCCATATACATAAGGTACACAATTTTTAGCCTAAATATTTTTGAGGCTTTAGTTGCCCTTTAAGCCTTTTTTGCTTTTAAGTTACGGATATGTTTCATCAACACCATGGGGCAGTGCAGTAGCTTGGTGGTTAACACTGTTTCCTTGCAGTGATGGGTTCTGGGTTCAACTTCACCCTGGACTTCATCTGCATGGAGTTTGTATGTTCTCCCCACACCTGCATGGGTTTCCTCCCACAATCCAAAAACATACAGCTGTGTGTGACTGAATAGGGAAACTAGATTGTAATCTCCATGGGGCAGGGACTGAAGTGAATGATGAATCTCTGTAAAGCACTGTGTAACATATCAGTGCTATAAAAATGAAGGAGGGAATTCCTTTGCAGGATGTTTACCCAGAAGGTCACTCTTCTGTCAATATGTATCCTCAATGGAACCACAAGTAGCTTACAGTATTTATCTTCATTTCCAAATCTTACCAGCCTTACAATGCCTCTGTAACAATTTTGAAAAGTATATTAGGCAACAAATTTGGAATTAGAAAAAATCTAAATCCATTAAAAGTTAAATGTAAAATCAATTTTTTAGATATTTATTTTCTATGAAAAATATACAGAACATTTTCAAAATAGGTTTTACAAGTTCTGTACAAACATTTTTGGAACTGGATTTGTAAGAATTAAAGTATGGACTTCAACATTCTACTATGGTAAAGAACATTTTGCCAGAGGAGGAAGAAATGATCAAAGGGCATCATCGTTGTTGGAAGACTTCAGACTCTCTGTCAGTAAAAAAAAAATCAAATGATTGGATTGGTGGTTTAGGTAAGCATTGCTCAGTTTCAGCTTGAGGGACTGCAATTTCAAGCAGCTGTCAAGGTATGAAAACTATTATGTACAAAATGTTCTTTTGTAGAAGAGAAAATTGCATTTTATCAATAGTTTTCCTTCACAACAGAACAAATAGGAGCTAAAATATATGACAGAGCAACAAGTACTTTATAAAATGTACAGTATGATCTATAGTTATAGCAGTAGCAAAGGTGCTATTTTAATTGTATTAAAATAGCTACTGTAATGGCCACTTCGAGACATTGTCTTATATTTGTAGAATTGTAAATATGAAATATTATAATAGCCCTAATAACCTGTTTTATTGTGTCATAAATATCAAGGAATCTCATTGGTTAAAGCAGACATCTTGTGTAATACAGTTAGCTGTCCTTCCTGGCCTGCAAGTGAGTTATTAGCTTTTCCCACATTTGCAGCATGAAGTCTATTAAGATTTCCAGAGATCTAATACAATGCGACAGGCAATAGGGGGAATTTAATTTAGTGATAAAAAACTAATCATATCTCAATACATGAACATGGGATAGATATCAGCTCAGGCAGATTGTTTTCATACTTCAATACGCTCTCTGTTACGAAGCAATTAACTGTGTCTCCTTTGTGAGATTAGGAGCTGAATGTACAGACCTTCCTTGCGCTGTGATCACAGTCCCTGAAGCATCCCCTGGGTCGACATAGTATGTGATACAAAAGTCTTCTCTACTGGAAGTTTATTTAGCGGTCTGTGCAATTTACTTTAGAGTTAATGTGAAAGTATACCCAACTCTTCTGGGTGGCAAGTCTCCCTGCATTTTGAAGCTCCATGTTACTTCTCAAAAATGTAGTGACTTGGAAAAACTGGGGTAACCCCCCTTCATAAACTTCCATTTTTTTTACATATATTGAGATAAGTTTTAGACCTTGCTACTTCTGCTACTACTGCTACTACACTGCCAGAAAGGAGACCGAAAATGTTTGCAATCTAGATCCCAACCAATCTGGTGCTTCTGCTGTGGACTAACTGGGTTAAGGGGAGCTCAGCACACCACTCAAAATAAAATGGGATCTGGATGGCCATCCCAGAATTGGAGAGAAAAAAAACTGTGAGACAGCAGTCAGGATTTACAGTTAAATACAACAAGAAAAGACTTGTATGTGATGAATCCTTCAGCAGGAACTGGGAGTAGGAAAACCATCTGGGTCACAGGAAATAGATTGGATAAGATTTAAATAGAGTTCTGGACAAGCAGCACCTGAGCTGGTTACATCAACCACAACACCACTTTAAGGGAAAGCTAACAAAGGAAAAGTGAATGCTGGAACAGAGTCAGAGAAACAGCACTCCTACCAAAAAGTTGTGGGTTCAAGACCAACCTTTTCTTCTGTTTTGAAAAGAAAACAACTAGTTCAGAAGGCAGGGACAATCTTTTTCTGCATATTCGGGTGACTCCCCTCCCTGGGGCCCAAATAAAGATCAGAAATCCATGATGATGCTTTATATTATGTTAATACAGTGTACATGACATCTTAGTGTTAGGGTTTTTTGTTAACATTTCATTCTCCATCCAGCCACAAGAGCGCACCACAGGAAAAAGTGAAAAGTATTCAGACCTTCCCATATTCTAGTAAGGGTTTTTTTTTCTTTAGCATGGCATGTCTGAAATGATATTAATTAATAACCAGGTTAAACCAAGAGCCTCTTGAGATGTGGTTGGTGTCAATGACAAGGCAATTAATAGTTAAAACCACATGCGGGACTACTGCATTACCCTTAGGAAAATAAATTCTATGCAGCCCTGACTTCCCATTGCTTAATCACTCTGCGATAAGGATCGCTGGATGAATTATGGATTTGTGCTGAAAGGAACCTTATCAGCAATTTCCTTTTTTATTTGTATCTTTTGTTTCGAATAAAAAAATGACAAAGGGCTTCAGGCGAATGAAAAGAATTCAGAACACTGTAATGTCCTTTGCAAAGAACATAAGAATACTGCATGCAGTATATTAGATTTCATAATTCCCTGCTTGAATAGGCAAAGCAGAATGATGGAGACATATGGCGCTTTCAGTTCTTAACCCTATCACTGTGTATTTGGTTTGCAGATGATCAGACCAAGCATCTTCCTACTACACACTTTTGCAGGCAGGAGAAAAAGCCAGGGAACAGCCCTCCCGTCTTCAGGAGTTTTCTCAAGGTAAAATGCCTGGTGACAAAACTAGAAGTAAATGGGGGCTCAGGGCAGTCACTTGAACAAAACACATAGGGGCTTATTCATGAAAGTCCAAAGAGTCGTGTAAAAGTCTGAGGATGTTATTGACTAAATGCCAAATAGTCACGCATAGCTCTGAATTTGCATTTGATCTCCACTTACCCATGTTTGCTTATTGATTAAACTCATCGATGTGGTGAATATGCTACTAATTCTAGTGACTACGATAGTCGTGATCTTGCGCAGAACTTCACATTACTTTGCGTGTGTGTGCAGGTACTTCTACTATTGACTAAGCAGAGGAGTGTATCGAAGGAGCGAATGCAACTAGGTGTACAGCTCCGAATTCAAGTGTTTGACTTTGCCACATCAGAGCGGCAAATTGGGGGAATGATGTCAGGGTTCCGATGTGGCTTAAGGTGACTATTTTGTCAAAAGTGACAATGTTGACTGCTACTAAATTAGTCTGCTACTAAACATGAACTAGGGACAAGGTGACATAGAAACAGATGTATTATTCATTTATATACAAAAAGTGGGATATGGTGAGGATGACTACAGTGCACTTCACTGGGGGAATTCACATCAAATCACATGACTTCTCATCCTACTTCTATTTGACTGACTTTGCCACATATGACAAATATATCCGCAGCTTCATCAATCAGGAGAAGTTAATTTTGGTGATGCAACTCAAATTGTAGCGAGGTGAATTCGACAGGTGAATTCATCCTTCAGTCAATAAGGCCTTAAACCTACATTCATTCCCCACTTCCCCATCTTCGCATGTTCAGCAGACTCTGCGATGTAATGAATTCACAACCAATTCAGACGCTTAAAATGGTCACAAACCTATGGAGCTCTTTGCATGATTTTGAGTGCATGTGCACAGGTAATTTGCCTTTTCACCAGGTGTTGAAGTCTGATGAAGTAGCAAATTGGGCAGAGTGTATTGTGTTGAATTCACTCATTTTACTTCATCGGGGAGTTGATGCCAGGGCTCCTACTGTAAAACGGACTACACTACACCATGCAAGAAATGCCGCCTGATGGCGTTAGATTCTTCTTTATGGGTAAAAAAGGCTAAGAAAATGACTTTTTTAGCCTTTTGAGTGAAAAGTCACTAGACTAGTAACAGGAACCCTGCTGTACCCTAATTATACATAGGTTTGTGACAAATATTCATAAAGGGATCTGTAATTATGTGGTTAACTTAATATTGTGAACTGCTCAAGAATTTAACATGTAGACAGTTTTGATCTTTTCTGAATGTGTCTGTGAATTGCACATCTATGAAACAATTCTCACTTTTTTAAATATACCATTTAGATTTCAGTGGTCATAAGTTAAAAACTATCAGGGCCCACCAGGAGTTCCCCCTGAGCTGGCCTTGTGTGTGAAATCACATGTCATGTGACATCAGCCAGTAAGGGGGGCCTCCTTAGTAGCCTGACATAGAGTTGGGCTGCAGATTTACTCAGGACCCCCGGAGGTCAGATGTTGGTTAAAGGGATTCTCTCATGAAAATATTTTCTTTTTTCTGTGCCTTGAAACAATGTGGAAGGTTGTGCAATGTTACACATTTCTGAAAAAGTTAACTATAGTTCTGAAAAAGTCACTTTTTGTGCTTGAATTAGTGTAGAGTGGTTTAGCATGTGCTCATAAGACTTGTTACATTGCTTTAGCAACAGACACAAATGCAAAGAATATTCATATTATGTCTAAAGAAAAAAAAAAAAAATATATATATATATATATATATATAAAAATATCTATAATTCCATTGTTTTTTTTTTGTTTTTTTTTATGATTCTCTCATCTGGCTTTAATTAATGCCAATGTAATATTTGAATAAAAGGGTTAAAGAGACATTTATTTGCGTAATCTGTTAAATTGATAGATTTATCTGCACTTACGATAGATTTATCTATACAGTCACAATCATTTTGCTGACCTCTTTGAGATGCAAATCTTAAGTCAACAACCCCCAGCAATGAAAAAATACAAGACAAAACAGAAAGACAAATAATTCATAACACTGTCTGGGGTAATGGGAAATGTATTTGTAAGAAAAGTTGCTAAAATCGTGTATATTAAAATATGTTTCATTCATTTTTTTTTGCCAATCTCTTTAAAATCAGACAGGAAAAAAGTCATATCGAAAAAAGTAAAGTAAAAGCTAAGGCTTGTTGTCTACTAAGGCTTGAAATGACTGAAAGACAATTAGACCCCATATTTTTCCTTCTTTAGCATACTCCATCTATTTAGCCAGTTTATAATTTTTGCCTGTTTCTCCTCATTTTAGCAGTGAAATTTATTTCTGTAAAGTTTAGATTTGAACATGTTTTCTACCTAACGGTATTTACAGCCTCCCTGTTAAGTTTTCCTAAAATGTATTCAAGACCTCTGACCCGGCTAGGATAATTGTGGGGTGGAAATCACAAAATCCCATCAAAATTGTACTGGTATTTTGAAAACATTGAAAAATGAAGCAAAAAGAACTCTTTCTTATTTTACATTTTTTTAAATCTGACTTTCAATCCTCTGTCCATAGACAACATGTATAAAACACATTGAAAGGGGTAAAGTAGATATTGCACTTTTTTTTAATAAATACATTCCTAAGAATTGTAATTTCCCCAACATCTGCTTTTTTAATGGCCAGTGATCACTCTCTCTTCCTGGTGAGACATCAGCATCGGAGAAAGTGCATTGAGTATTTGGAATTGTGCTCATAATGAAATCTTCATGCTGTTTATAACCATATAAGAAAATTAACTTTCAAATGTAAGTTTGCCTTCATAACATCTGGATTTTTCATGGCGTATTGAAGCTAGAGTCCTATGATATCCTGCAATGTTGTTTAGTACATAATGTGATATGTCATAAACATAAACAAAATGCAAGTTATTCCTTTGATGCTACATTTACTTTTCCATGGCTAATAACTTTTTTGAAAATGTGATAATAATAACAATTGACTCTTTATTGATTTATCATAAGATTGTTAGTGCAGCTGATTCCATGTAATATTTTTTTTTTTTCGTTTAAAGAATACAGAATCAGTCGATTACGTAATGAAATTCAAGGCTCCAACACAAAAATATGCTTTTATCTATCCCCCTGCTACGTAGTCACACCTCTGGTCTTCTTGTAGAGATTATGTTCTGTTGATGATTGTTGTTGATCTGAAAACCTGATGCACAACCTAGCTAGCATGAATATGATATCTTGAATGAAGCTACGGGCCTCCTGTCAATCCTATAATGCTAACGGCTAGTTAACCGGGCATTTTGGATGATTGAGGGTTGGGGAGAATGTTTATGACCTTGAGGGTCCAAGTACTGACTTATGTTTCAGTTAAATAAAAGTGTGCTGAATCGCCTTGCTTGTTATGCTATGTGCTCTGATGTTCCTTTCCTAACATAGATTGGGGAGGAGGTTAAAACTGCTACTAAAATCCAAGGGCAGCAACCATACCCCGCATCAGTTCTTCTTCAATTTGAAATCGATGCAAACTGTATAAAAATGTTTCAAATATAGCAATAACAATTTTAAAATAGGTCGGTTAAAATTAGAAATGAGTGGTTCAGATTTGCATTAACCCATATAAATCCGACAGTGTAGTCTGAGACAGGTTGAATTTAGTCAGGTTGAACTGAATACAAACCACATACAGGGTTTTGTTTTCATTTTGTTTTATACAAACCTCAATCCATTTTATTAATCTTTGAATAGAAATCAGGCATTTGTAAAGTCCAAATTAAAGCTCAGTGTAAAAATATATATCCACTAACACAATGTAGCTATACCCACCATCTTACCTTTGTATGTGACAAATAAAGACATGGAGTGGCCAGTGGCAATATGCATGAATTCTACAGGAATTTTTATATGAAAGGACAATGTAATGATTTTGTAATATTTTGGCCACCAGTTTTGTTGTTGTAGAATAGTAGCATAAACGGCAATAATTTATTTTACAGTTATTTCAAATATGCTGCCTCATCTCCTGCCCAAGACTGAACCTGGGAGCTTTCTGCATTCCAGGTATTGGAACTTCCACTAGGTCAACGGTATCAAACTCTGGCCTGGGGGCCAAATTTGGCCCGTAGTGTAATTAGATTTGGCCCATGAGAAAATGCCAAATGTCTACTATAGTGCTAGAAAGTGCATGCACCACTAATATTAAAAATTCCAGAATATTCTGCTGGTGCATTGGTGCGTCAATCAGGATCCATAAGTGCCCCCTGCTCTGCTGACATTAATTATCAACCTCATTCTAACAGTCACATTGGGTCACCCCTCCCAAAAATGACCACACAAAAGGTGGAAAACAGAGGTTTTCTAGAAAAGTGGGAAGCAGAATATCTGTTCACAAATTTAAAGGACAGACCTCTTTGAAAGGGTTCATTGTTATATTTGATGAGAAGGAAAAACTTCCTCAATTGTAGACTTTTTTTAATTAATTTCAAGGTTGGCCCATGACTTTGTCAATTTTTTTCATTTTGGCCCACTGTGTATTTAAGTTGGACACCCCTGCACTAGGCTATTTGAGACCTGGACTGTGCGGCAGCTTTCTGATGTACATCCTATCCCCTCAGCTGGTGCTGAATCTGTGGCTGCACACCTGCAATTAGTTTGCACAGATTCAGCCTATTCATCAACACTACAAATATGAACTCACTTCCTCCTTTCTTTGCCCAAGCTGATTTCCTGTTTGGGATCTAGCCTAAGCCTTGTTCCTGTTAACTCCAGACCATACTTCATTTCATGACCTTGATTCTAGCTGTCTGCCTCAAACTTCTGCCTGATTTTGACTTAGAGCTTGCCTACTGATTCTGCTAGACACCTTGGTTTCCCGCTTGATTATCTGAGTCATTACCTGTTTTTCGCCCACAGCAGTAAGCCTGGGGCCCCAAAGGGGCAACAGCAAATGCCAGGTGGACCGAGCTCTCCAGAAATTCAGACCCTAGTGCCTTGAGCTTGCTACTGAGAGTACATATACCTAACTGACTTTTACACATGCATTTTTAAGGTTTTTGACTAAAATGTGACTAAATTCTTAACTAAACAGTTGCTTAACATCCCAATTTGCCACCTTTAGTGATGAAGCCAAAACCATGTAGTCCTGCCACTACTCTTTGGTGAATTGTCACTTTAACACATGATGAATGATGAATTTGCCACATTGCTGAAAACAATGATCTTTTCTGAATATACAAAGTAGGTGAATGCCTGTTTGTGATAGATGCATAAATCTATAGTACAGTTTGCACTTTGATAAATTTTTCTGTTATTTTACTGCTCAGAAAGCTCGGCCAGACATTTGATGTGGTTATCATGGAAGTCAGCTCTGAGGTTAGGTTACGCCCCTAAATAATTGCTGGGGAAGTTAAAGGATGAAATGCATTCCTCTGAGTGCCCAACATATCAGTCTTATACACCAACTTCTTTCTTATTTGAACCATGACCTCGTGGATGTCAAATTTTACACATTGGCAAATATCTCCTAGCATCCAAGCTGACCACTTGGTTTAAACTATATCTAGCCTTTTTCTTGCCAACTGGCACAGATCACAATGAATGCAAGTTTTTTCCTGCTGCCAAGAAAGAGAAATTCACTGCTCTTTTACCCTCTCTAACTAGCTAAAAATACAGTTCTTAATCAAGTGCAAAGAAAAAATTAGACTTTATAATCAAACATAATACTGCTGTTGAGGAACAGTCTTCGACTCAGTAGACTATATGGTCTGGCCTACAAGAGATGGGGAAATCTCGTTCCACCTCTGTTACAAGTAACAATACCTCTGTGTTTGAAATTTACATAAATCACGAGTACTCCCAGAAATCTTAGCGCAAACATTCTTGATGAACACATTGTCACAAACTATCTGTGTGTTAATGCTGTAAGCATTATACCTATATCTGAAAAGATTTTCTTGCTCTGCTGGGGATTTCTATTGTGCTTCTAACGGCACCTAAAACATTATGGGGGTCATTCCGGTAGCTCCGAATTTTCTGTCCCGAATTCACTTATAGCGAAGCCCCATTATAAAGTCACGACCGCGACAATTCTCCCATTATAAAATCGCGACCGCGACAATTTTTTAGTCGCGGTCGCGATTTTATGATGGGACTTCGCTATAAGTGAATTCGGGACAGAAAATTCGGAGCTACCGGAATGACCCCCTATGAAACTGACTTCTTCCATGCAAAACCAATTTTTACTCTGATAATCTTGTTCAGTGTTGGCTTTGTAGATCTGCCCGATGCACATGTAGCTTGTAACAATTTTTATCCTGAAATTTTACAATCTTTCCTATTATTGCTCAGTGAGAAAACTAAAGTTAAAATATATTGTTGTCAATATTTGAAAATGGCTTGCTCTGCAGAATTGTTGCAAGAGTGAATAAATTAATTTTGTTAAAAAATAATGAACTTACTTGCTTTGAAATTGACCCAACCTTTTTCTTAGACTGACAACAACACTGATTATTTATATTAGGGAAAACATGTTAACTTGTACCACACTAAGAAAATAAATTAAACATTACAAAAATCTATAAAAAATTATTAACGATTTAATCAACTACAACTTTAATCAATCCACTACAACTTTATGTAAGCATGCCTAGAAAATTCTTTCACTTTAATGAACAACATATCATACAAATAATGCATCCGAATTCCTGGTCTGAGAAATTAAAAATCGCTTCTTTTAAGTGTTACTGCATTTGCACATCTTTTTTGTTATTTTGGCCTATTCTTCCAGGCATATTACAATAAAGCTTTTTCAAGTTTGCAGAATGGCAGTTCTGCTCCAGAGATTCTCAATTGGATTGGATTTTATTTAGGTCATTGTAAGACATTCATCTTTTTTAACTTTATCATCCTGAATGATACTTTGGCCTTGGGTTTGGGGTTGATTGTCCTGCTAAAAGATGAACTTTCACCTCATTTTATAAAACAGGTTATTTCATACCACCCAAGCTTACTTCTATCATAACACCGTGCTCGGTCCTGAAAATTGTTCCAAGAGGAAAGTGCTACTGCAACCTGGATTTTGAGGCGTGGGTGTCATGTAACAATAGTTAGATAAGTAGGATAGGGGCCAGGAATAGGAAGCAGGGAGATATGGTATCATCTCTGGAGAGTCCAGCAAGCACTGACATTCACCAACATCCCTTTGGGCCTAGTCTTTCTGCTAGATATCCTTTTGGGCCTAGTAATGATGATGATGATGCACAACACATGGCAAGGTTGCAAGAGTACCGACAGAGGAAACAGGAAAGACCAGTTACTAGTAGAGCAGACCAAGTCAGAAGGAGATAGACAGGAATAAGGAAAGCTCCCAGGCAAGACAACAATAGATGGCAACAGCAAGGACCAAACAAAGACCTAGATAGATAACAAGAAATAAACAAGGGTGTAAAAGAGGGAAGGAAAAGACACCAGGGACAAGGAAAAGAAAAAAGGGAAGACAGAACAAGGTTAGGATATATTAAAGGGGAGAGGAATACCACTACAGGAAAATCTAAGGGGTAAGGTAGGAATGAACTAGGTAATAACCAGGAATAGACGATACTTAGACAAACACATAAGCATGGAAAAGCAGGGGAATACACCAGTGAGGGAGAAAAGAGCCAAGATAACAATCTACATAGTAAAGTAAATCAAGGACAATGCCAGAATCCAGATTGGGTCTAATACTAAGATACAAAATTCAAACAATTAAGAAGTGGAAACATAGGGAATCAAATGTAAAATATCTCATTGATATATGTTTATGATTTAGGATGTTAGGAAGCTATGCCTGCTTCTGCTTTCTAATGAGTCAGAAATACCATGCAATCCATATTAGACAGGTACATGGACCTCCAAGGTTTGGTTTAGTTGTGATTCCATTGCCATGCTTTGGTTTTCTTCAGGTTCTGATTTTAGTTTTAGGATCTGATTAAAAAAAAAATGCAAAAGATAAAAACATTTCCATTTATTTTGTGCCCTCCTATTGGCATTGCTCAGTGTTTTAATTTATTTGTTATAATAAAGACTGGATTTTCTCTGTATATATATATATATATATATATATATATATATATATATATATATATATAAAAACAAA
>JAKJJM010034534.1:0-13446 GCA_021901965.1 Pipa carvalhoi
ACGACCCCATTCAAACCCTATATTTCCGATGGTCTTAGGTGACCCCTGGCAAATCGTCATTCGACCCCCGACGGGGTCCCGACCCACAGGTTGAGAACCCCTGCATTAGACTAAACAACAACCCCTTTCTTCTGTGCTCAGATACCATAATAATCCACATAGGAAGCTAAGATAGCACTATGACATCATGCTGCATCCAGTTAACCAAGGAGCAAACTCAATACAAAAAGTCTGTAATTAGGCTATGTATCATGTATGTAAAAGGTGATTGTCCTGGTTAGCTGAAAGAATAGTGCAGAGCAGGATTAAATCTAATTGTCACATCTTGCTTATAAAACCACCCCATCGGGAAGGTCTCTGGGACTGATCTACCAATATCAGGAAAATCATCAGAAAAAGATCATGGACCCACAGCCCAGGGTTGTTCAGCACTCAGAACCTTTCTAATATTTCATTTATTGAAGGCATACTCTGAATTTGTGAGTTTTCCTTACTTAATCAATTATCAAAAATTGGAGGAGCAACAAAAATTGTATTTTAAGAAATGTTAGTTAATATAAGTATGTAAAGAGTATTAGGGCTTGTCCAAATGCCATACAGCCAATAGGAAGCCCTAATGCTTACTGGCAATGGAAGAGCCAGAAGCCAAGAGCATCTTAGGAGAATGTGGTGCCACTGGTGACAAAAGTGTTATCCATAGCTGGGAACCTCTAGAGGCTTTGTGTCCCTGGGTTCCCTTCTTACAGAGGATGAGATTGGAGCTTAATGATGTAAATCAAGTCATTGAGGGGGCAGGGCTATACAATTTGGAGCCAATCATTAAAAGGATTGAGCTACTCATTTCATATTGAGTCAGAGAACTTGAGGGCTTCCCCAGAGACTGGCGATATCCAATAAAAAAAGATAATAGGGTGGCATTTCCACCACCACACAGACACGCAAAGTGGTAGAGGTGGAAAAGAGAATTCATGACACATTCTAGTGAAGGAGATTCAAAAGTGGAAAATTACTCAGTCAGTAGAGAGCACAATCTAATATTGTGGTGAGGGGGCGGGGGGTTCTAAAATGTAAAAGAAGAAAGCAATCCTTTACAAAGAGGGTCATAAACACATGGAACAGCCAACCAGCAGAGGCAGTAGCTGGGTAGGGACAAATATAGTGACAGAGTTTGACACATTCATGGGATACATACAAGAACATTTTAAATATGTAGGAAACAGTGATTCCGTTGGGAATGAATGCATTGTATTTGTTTGCCATCCAAAGTTCAATGTTTCTCTATAAAAAAAGAGGCACAATCAGTAGGGTGACCCAAGCCTTAATATACGTGATCATTTTTTATACTGTTAAATACTTTTTAGCCATATTTAACTTTCTGGAGAATTTGTATGTCAATATGTGCATTTTAGGGATTATGTGGCTATCCCTAGCATAACATTTCATAATGCAACAGGAAGTCATAGAGATCACTGGCAGGAAAACAAGTCTATGTGTCCTTAGCTTATGAACTGAGAAGTATGCAGGTCCTTGTCTCATACAAGATGTCACCCAGATACATTTATATATATTTACAACTCCAGGCTAGCTGACCTACCATTCAAGAGCCTGAGGCTTACTGTATGTAATAGGGCAACAGAGAATTATTTTTGCCTCTGTTTTGATTATTTTTTTCAGCAGACAACCATGTTTTTCACACAAGGCTGTCTTTTTATGCCAACAACAGGTTTGCAGTAGTTTTTTATGCAATATTTAGGAAGTACCAAGTGTTATCAGTGCACACACAAACTGCCTATGGCATGCTAACATTTTAGGCATCGATGGGTATGTGTAATAATTACATCTTGTCAGCAACATTAGTGAGAGCATACATCAGGCTTGCTTTTTCCCTGTTACATCAGGGTCTAAAACCAATAATTATGTAAAACTTAAAAAGTATATGGTACTCTCAGAGAGACACTGTGGTCTGGCAGAATGTATTAGAAACCTACAGTACATCTAGCAATAACATCTAGCTTTGCTATCAGTGAAATTGCGGAAGCTGCATATCTGTCTGGCATGTCAATGTGTGCATATTCCTACATTGTGCAAAAATAAACTGCTTTTCATTCAAGTCTAAACGCATCCTGCTCACAGGTAATAAGGGGTTAATCTCACATTAGACACAAAGTGTAGAGTAGTACAGATGTTTTTACATTCTGCCTCCCACTGATTTGCTTTGCTTATCATTGCAATGTCAACGTTATGTAAATAGTGCAGGTAAAGCATAGCTTTGCATAGTATGTAAATAAATCATTTGTTTTACAGAACAGGAAATAATTATCTAGTCGGTTTTTTTTTTTTGTTTTTTAGCAGTTTACAAAACCAAAACTGGTAATTAAGAGAGATGTAAATCCAATTTTCCAGGTAGCTGCAAAAATCTACCGCTATGTATTCTGGGAGCTTATGTCATGTGCATCACTGCTTACTACTTGTCTACTAGAATCTCTTTCACATTCTGGTTATAATGACATCATTGCTATTCACTTTTTTTTTTAACAATTTTTAGGGTCATATTTATCAAGGTTTACTAAGAAAAAATGTTGTTTTCACAGTTTAAGTTTTCAAGTTTTAAGCTCTCGCCCAGAGTGAAATTTAGCCTAGGAACGGCCCTGCCCTGGAGGAACGTTATTTCATTTCACTGTATACCGTAATCCTGTATATTGCTGAAATGACAATAAAGAGTGAGTCTGACATAGTACAGATTGGTAACACAGTTGGATGTTATTTACTGATGTAGTCAACCATTACTCCATGTGGGTCAGAAATAGTTTTACGCAATCTATCTTTGATTGAATAAGAGGAAATTTAGTAGGTTGGTAATTTTAACAGGTATGTGTTGGAGGTTATTGGGTGACAGCAAAATGTAAGGATGTTTCCAGAGGGTCCAAATTTTTGAGAATAACCATATCATTGCAGTCTGCCATTCTAGTAATCAGGTTAAAATACAGGATCTGTTCATTTAGCCAGTAGGCCCCATCATCAGATTGCTTAGATAGGCATGGACTTGTCCTTAAATCCCCAAGTAACAGATGCACATTAAGACATACCTTCACAGCTCGTTTGGGAGTTTCTGCTAGGATTGGAGGTAGTATGCCTTTGTAGAAACCAAATAACCTGAGAAAAGAACAAAAGGAAAAAAATTATTAAAAATATTTCTACTGCAGTCAGGTTTTTTCATAGGTACATATTGTAATTTGAGTAATTACATGATTAAATAGTTTTAAGGCATTGGCTTCACCAGGAAAGGACTCAACTAGCATTGTACAGAACTCAGGGCTGGCTTATCCATAAGATCAAAAAGGCAGTCACTTAAGATCCCTAGATTTAAAAGTCACTCATAGATAATGTATTTTCTCTTTAGTTACTTAACTCTTTCTGTATATTAGTGCCTACAGACCTCTCTCTAACCATATTGCCAGGAATTCATCAACAGGGGCAATCGTTTACAGAGTTCTAGTAACCCACGGCAACCAATCAGTGGTTACCATTCTCTGATATAAGGGATCTAGAATTATGAAAGTCCACCTCTGATTGGTTGCTGTGGCTTACAAGACCTTTGCATGTTTTGTAAAAGCATACATTTTTTATTTAAATATTCAAAATGCTATATTCACTTTAAGATCCACATTTTGCTTACACAATCTTCACAAAATCCATAATTTCTGGTAAAAATCTGATGTAGCTAAACCCTTAAATACTGAGACCAGTAAGAGCAGAAACAGTAGGTAGATGACCTTACTGCCGAGTACAGGCATCTTTAATCCACTGTATAAACAGGTCTCTGTCTAGGGAAAACTTTAAACATTAATACAATAATATATATATTTAAAGCTAAACTAAGTAAAAAAATAACATATCAGACTTTCTAGAACTCTCATGGGTTTTTTTAGAAGTACAGAATGAACATAAAAACAATGTGTATGAAATGCACCTATAATACAAAAACTTTAATAAAATAAAAATTCTTTATTCTGTACAGCGCTGCGTAAATTTGTGGCGCTTTATAAATAAAATTATACATACATACAACTCACATCAACTAAAATGTCCAATAATTTTATTTATAAAGCACCACAGATTTACGCAGCGCTGTACAGTTCAGCAATACAAACATGAGACAGACATGGGAAAAGTGCATTACACAATACAAGCAGGTAGCTTACAAACATAAAAAACACTTTAAGTGCCAGGTTGTGATTGCCACAGGAGGTTGGAGGTCCCTGCCCCGCAGAGCTTACAATCTAAGTGGTAGGAGGACTACATACACAGACAGAAGGGTAATAGGTAAAAGGTGCATATTTATTGCACACAGGAACCAAGGAATCAACTGTTCCCAAACAATCTTGGGGAAACACAAATCAGATTAGTTATAGAATTAAACTCAGCACAGTTCATACATAACACAGGATTTTCTTTCCTTTTTACTTATCTTTTAAAAGAGAAATTAAGTAATACAGGAATGTATTTAAACATTCTTGATAGTAATGGTCTGGTCACTTTATTATAGAGACATTTGTTTTAAGAGAAATGCAATATATATATCCAATCGTCAGTTCCGTTAAAAGGCGTGCGCTTCCGAGCCAATGGGAGAAAACCGTTAAATGAAGGTATAGGTCCTTAAGTTTCAATTGAAGAAAATTAAATATTTCTTTATTATTAATTTATTGGACTTTTGTGTTACATTTTTGATATATCCTGAGTTTTATTCAGCCTAATATGCCTCAGTTCCAAATCAGTGCACACCTACAGGCAGGACCGCCATCAGGAATTTTGGGGCCCCATACAGCCAAAATGTCTGGGCCCGCCTTCGAACTTTTCTATAAACTTTTGCATTAACTAAAACATCGCGGGCCCCTTATAGGATCGCGGGCCCCTTATAAGACTCCCGGCAATAATGCCTTGACGGCGGCCATGCCTACAGGAGACAAGGCACACTGAGCATGTATACTACTTATAGTACATAAAAATATGGAGCTGCTGAAGTGGTAACTACAAAAGGCTTGGGTCAATGCTGTAAATTTGAATATGTTCTGGAATCTCTATGCAAAAAGTTAAACACTTCTAGCCTAAACAATTGTTATTCTTTAGTTCTCCATTAAAAATTTGCTTAGATTCTCAGTAGACTCACAGATAAAATGCATGCAGATCTGTTTCTTTGTTAAACAGCATGTTTATCCCTTCCCACTACGAATGCCTCATTTTGAGTTACAACAAAGTCAGCCACTTATCCGAGCGGTTTTTATTGGGTATGGGTTTTCCACTCAAACAACGTAAGTCCATTCTAAAATTTAAATTTACGATTATTCCTGCTTTCTGATGGATTTTCGGTGAGTTGAACATGCGCAGAAGCAGTTTTACATCAGAATTCTGCTTCTGCGCATGCTAAACTTGCTGAAAATCCAACAGAAAGTGAAGAGGTTTGCAGCAGTGGGCAGAGCAAAAGAGACTGGCTTTGCATTGAGAGCAGGAGACAGCACTGGAGCCTAAAATCCCTATCAGTAAGTATTTCACTCCTCCTCCTTAAAGAGTACCTGTCACCTCAAAACTCTAATACTAATTTAGGTTCTACTAATGAAATAAACGTTTTTGTAAATATATATGTATTTTTAAGAATGTACCGTTATACAGCATTTTTCTCTGTTGTCTTCCCTGTCAGCCTGACTTTTCTTTCTGAGTCGGGTTGGGTGGGGCTAAATGATGATCGACATTTTAACTCCTCCAATCAGATCCCTTAAATCACGATCTAGCAGGGATCTGATTGGAGGAGCTATAATGTCAATCATTTAGCCCCGCCCAACTCAACTTGGAAAAGAAAAGTCAGGCTGACAGGGAAGATGACAGAAAGAAATGCTGTATCTATGTAAATTTTTTAAAATACATATATATTTACAAAAACGTTTATTTTATTAGTAGAACCTAAATTAGTATTGGAATTTTGAGGTGACAGGTGCATTTTAAGGCACTTCCCTAGTAGTAACAAGCTTTAGTTCTCCTTTAAGACTAATAAATCAAGTCACTTTTTGTAGCTTAAAACGGCTGGAAAAAAAGAAAGATCAGGTTCTATTGAGGTGTGAGGTGTATAGCAAAAGAATACGTCAATTATCTTAAGTTACTTACAAACATGAAAATTTTATTGATATATATATAAAATCAGCTAATTTAGAGAAGATAACTTATGGGGTTGTGAGAGAGCCAAAGTTTAGCTAAAGGACAGCAAACAAAACCACCAAACATTTAAAATATTTTCGCTTGTATAAACAGTTCTATGGGATTATTAAAATTGGGTAATTATGTGATGATAGTATCCTTTTGTTTTGGAAAGCATAAATATGCATTGATTTGCCTTACAGGCATGGAGGTGGAAAATACCTAATCAGCAATGTCACATCAAATAGCAGGATCTATCCACTCTGAAATCACATATACAGACAGATTCGTCTTTCAGCAAAACCTCCCTCACTCAGCCACACATCGGGCAAAATGCAATTGTTCTTTATAATTTGTCTCTGCACCTGACAAACAAGCATCTTCTGCTGCAACAATTATTTATAATGTTACAATGTCATACCTTTCCCACCAGCTCTTTCACTGAGATCAGCTTGGGCCTGACAGCTAAATATATGATCCTTCATTATACACCTAAAATGCATCCTAGAGTCTATTGATCATAGGCACAGAGTGAAGTGTGCATGTGGGTATGTTTGAGTAAATTAACAGTAACCTGAGACATTGCAAACATCAGCGGGGAAAGGGTAGAGGCTAATTAGGATGGGATTTAAGAAAAGATGGGCATCAGAGCATTAAAGAGCAAACAGCACACCTGGGAAGAAGCCTTTACTACCTTTCAGTCGCCCCCAGACCCTTCATTTATCTGTCATCAGAGCTGGGCTGTACAGAAATAAATGGGATCCCAAACTCACACAGCTGCACATATCAGGTTCAGAACAATCAAAGAGAGTCTTTTCTCTGCTTCTGAAGATTTCACATTTACAAGTAAAATAGCACTGCTGGGACTAGGTGTAGACAAACGAGGCACCCACCTACCTGTACGTTAAGAGGAACAGCTGCTTTTATATATACCTATCAGGGAGGAGGAACTTGCTCAGGTTAATAAAAATGTATTTACTAATAAAGCACCTGGCCCTGATGGCTTCTCCCATGTCTATTATAAAACCTTTGCTGATATTTTAAAGGAGAACTAAAGCTCATCAAGCGGGATATTTATCAAAGTCTTTTCAACCTATTTGTTGCTACTTGATTCTATTCGACACTTTTCAATGTGTTTTTGGCGTTCATTTTTATTTGCCTCATTTTCGATGGAGACAAACTTACACAGGGATGGCAAAAACTTACTGCAATTGATAAAGCGATATCAAAAATGGAAACAAATGCATTTTACATTGATTTCAACGGCGTGGATTTTAGTTTACGACTAATATCAATATCGGAGACTTTTTCTATGGACTTCGAAAAAAATTTACACAACCATCTCCATAGGGAATAACGGGTTTTGGCCAAACTCAATCTGGCGAACACTTTTTGGTGACTAAATTTGTCGAAGGGACTTGATAATTATAGATATCTGCAATTTTTTTTGGTATTGTATTGTATTTATATAGCGCAGATATATTACGCAGCACATTACACAGATAAATCATACACTTCAGTCCCTGCCCCATAGAGCTTACAATCTAGTTTCAGTCACACACACAGATGTATGTTTTTGGATTGTGGGAGGAAACCCACACAGGTACGGGGAGAACATACAAACTCCATGCAGATGAAGTCCAGGGTGGAACTGATCCCAGAACCTCAGCACTGCAAGGCAGCAGTGTTAACCACTGAGCCACCACACTGCCCATTTATGCTGCTTTACAAAGCTCTTGTCAGAACACATGTTTTTACTAATCAATACATCAGATTGGGTTACTTCCATGCAGTTGACTTTATATCCAGAGGTCTATGACATTATTTTACCTTTCAATGCATCCAACAACGATGCTCTCTCAGAAATCTCAGCCTTCACTTTTAATCTGAAATATCACTTTATTCAAACAATGATAACTAGTTAAAAAAATGTCCAATTAAATGCTTTTGAGGTTTATGTAGAAATGTTATCCCTCTGAATAGTTTGATGTCCATAGTATGCTCATTTCTAATAGGGTCATCTTAATCAGAAATTCCCATGTATATTAGGAGGAGACATTTGGATTCAAATTCTCGTAAGAATAATGGTGTGCTATTTGGGATATTGCATTACACACTTCCATCTGTATTACGTGGCCTGAAAACATCTAAAACATTCTCCAATAACGTTGCTATACTTCATCTCAATTACACAAATATAAGTCCAACAACTCCCATATGTTTGTGGTCAGATAGGTGCATTGGCCACAATTTATGGGGATGTTTTCCTATTGTGCCCTACTGGCATGATGTTTCTGATGGTTTCAGAAGGATCGTGGTGGTTTATTTTTCAAGAGGTAATCTTTACCCAGAATCCTTTAAATCAGACTTATCATTTGGTAAAACCCTATTCATCAATGAACTAAACTAGGACAATGCCTATTAAATCACATTTTATCTGCTACTCACTGACTGTTGGGGTAGAGGGAAACATATGCTTCCTCACTCATTGATTGACATCATAGAGAATGCTAAAAGAATGGAAAATGCAGGAGCCTTGAGCAATGCTAATGTGGCCCACCATCTATATGGCAATTATGGGAATATTATTATTATGCCACCAAATCAATAGTCTTTAACAATCATTTTGTCAATATGATACAAAGGACTTTTTCAGATGCTCTTCTCTCATATTATACATATTCATACATGAGAACTCTACTTGTTATCCTAGATGTTTATTTTACCCTTTTAGCTTTGTTTATATACAGTTACCAATGCAAATAAACTTTCATTTAAAAAATACTAGGCAGTCACACCTAGGGTGCACTAATAATTAACTTTGTTGTTGCATTTTGGGATCATCATTCTGTCCCGGAGGCCAGAATTTTCATCTGCTCCATTTTAGAAATGAACACGTTAATAGACATAAATAAACATCGTACTTAATCTATTTAATCCAGTTCTCTGTACACTATAGACACATTTATTTTATTTAGCATGTATGGAATGTCCCTCTTCAATAAAGTTTTATTCTTGCAAAAGCCAAGGTTTTACATAAGATGATAATATAAACATTAAAATCCCAGGCTTCTACTTAGCAGGACAGTGCAGGAATCAGAGAGGTAAGTGCATTCGTCAAGACCTAAGTAAAGGAATGTTCCATACCATCTTTCTGCGGAAACAACAGTAAGGGGCAGATTTTCCAAGCGTTGAAGGTCTCTGTATGTGCCTTTGCGAAGGCATTTCTGCAAAGTGCATGAGGCGTGCCACTGAAATAGTCGTGGACGCGATTCACGCACTTCAAGAACAGGCGAACAGAGTTTTGTCTGCCGCTCTGTTCACCTGTTCTTCAAGTGCATGAAGTGCGTTCGCAAAGGCACATACGGAGACCATCGGTGCTTGGAAAATCTGGCCCTAACAGTTTTATTCAGTAAAGGTTAGTAAAGCATTAGCTATAACATTAGGAAACTCCTGGCTCCTAGCAAATTAAAAGTTGTACACACAGCAACACATCAAGTGAAACATGACATTACTAGCATCTGATGTTTACCTGGGTTTGTAACCACGAAATTTTCGTATGCTTCCAACTGCCATATGAGCCATGAATCATCTCCAGTTCTCTTAAAGGTGCACAAGTCCTAACCTTCCAACAGATATGGTGCAAGAGCAATTGCCTCACTGTGCTACAATATGCAGATGCTGATATCTTTTTCTTTAGAGAGGAACTATATTATATTTTATATATATATATATAAATAAAACCATATCTTTCATATATCAATATTTAGCGGGTTATTCAAAGTCCAAACAGTTGTGTAGAAGTATGAATTCATGTCTATTTGCCACATCTCCACCTTTGCATATTTTGCAAGCTTTGCAATGTGCAGAATTCACAACCAATTCAACAGCTTACTATGGTTGCGTATTTACACATGTGTAAGTATGCACAAGCAATTCTTCTATTTATCAAGCAGACAAGTGGCAAATTTGTCAATGTGTACTGATCTGAATCTATAAGTTTAACTTTATCTGATCAAAGTGGAAAGTAGGGGGTTTTTTGGCAGGGCTCCTGTTTGGCATAAGGTGACTGCACACTCAATAGCAGTGGCGTAGCATGGGGGGGGCGGAGGGGGCGGGCGGCACGTTGTGGTGGGGGCGGCATTCTGGCCCTAGTGCTGTTAGGGGGAGCTGAGTGGGGAGGAGGGTGCCGAGCGGCAGCACCAACCTCCGATAGCACCCCCCCAGCAAAAGGGCACGCTACGCCACTGCTCAATAGACAAAGAAATTGTAACGAACCTACGACAGCATGAACAAGGAATATTGTGACTTTGAAAGAAATGTAAAAATCACTTGTTGTAATTTAGGTGACTTTAATAAGGCAACAACAGTAGTGACCAAAATGTGATAAACTGGTAATAATGTGCACTTTGATGAATAACCCCCATTTGTCTAAAGCATTTTTCTTGGCAAACTCTCCCAGAAAGTAAAATATAAAGAATGTGACAAATGTTTCATTAATCTCTGTGGAGTAAAAGCAATTTCTCTGCCTTTAAAGCAAATGCTATGCTTGCTGCCATAAAAAAAAAAAATAGCAGGGAATTGATCAACAGACAATCGTTTACTAAGGTCTAGTAACCCATAGTAACCAACCAAGGATTGAATTTCATTATTCTAGAAGTGAATGCTAACTGATGATTAGCTGCCATGGTTTACTACAATTGCACCCTTGATAGGTTCCCCTTATTTGAAGGAGACACTAATCAGTTTTTGTAAATAAAATCGTTTATAAAATTTGGATATACTTTAAAAAACATCTTTTAAATAAGGCATTACTCACACACAGTTTATTACCAATTACTCTGATTAGAATGTTCAGTTCAACTGCAACTGATTGAACAGACAGGATGTAAGACATATATAAGCGCTATATAAGTGAAAAATACAATACGGGATGCAACCAAACTGATAGCTGCAGCATCAACGTGGCCACATTCAATGATGTAAAGTGGATTTTTTTCTAAGATAGATTACAGGAGGACTGTACAACTGTATTATGAATAGAAATAAAATTTCACTGTAACTAAGTACCTACAACTAACAAATTAACTTCAGTGCTTATATGCAAGTCTGAAGAAGGCCCAAGAACCCATATCAAAACATTACACACATTAAAATAATTTGAAAAAGTGTCTCCAGGAGTGTGCTTAACTTGGTAAATATAGACTGTATATGTCAACAGAACCCAAGTGTATGTAAAAGGAGCACGGAGTTCAGTTATGTTGGATAAAAATTATATATATCTCCTCGGGGGTTGTGTCTGTTTGAGAAGCAAATTGTAACTGCAGCAGCAGAGAATCTATTGAAGGTACTTGACTAATCTGGAAACAATATAGCAGAAAAAAATGCTGGCTTTTGGAATAAATACTAAAACACCACAAATATCCCATAGGTTATAGTTTCCCTTTTCTTGCATCTGATTAGAACAGTCATTCTGGAATTGCTGTAGGTTATAGGAAAGGAGCTGATTTTGTTAAATCTCTGTAACCTGGCATACACTAGAGATTATGGCCCCTGATGTAACCCACGTGCTACTGTTACCCTGGGTAGAGCTCTGAAGCATCTCCTATTAACAATTCCTGTATTACAATTATCACAAACAATTATATTTTCTTCCAAACGTTAAAGTCCCAACTGCCAACCGAGCTCCTATCATATATATGCGTTTCTATTTCTGGTTAAGGTTGACGTAGACATTATTCAATATGTGTCTGTTTACAATGAATGTTATTTAATAAGCGTTTTGCTTTTCACTGAAATTTACAGTGGAGATCAGAGAGGCACGTGTCTGCTAATAATTAGGTTTTCTCTCTCTCTAGTATTGATTGTAAGGGGTTTGCTAATAAACTTGACACAGGAGACTTACCTCATGTTCAATGTGGCACAGATTAGAGGGAGCAAAGCATTGTAAACACAGGCAGTTTGATGCATCCCATATGTGTGCCATGGAGCTAGCTTTATCTAATGAAGCTGCAGGGAATTGAAGTTTTACCGGATGGCATTCATCAAACCCCTGTTAACAAGGCTGTATCATTCATTAAAGTCACATTGGAGATGCTCTACTCTTAATGTAGCCAACTGGCATTTAAGATATGACAGACTTCACTATGGTCCCTAACATCTTAAGAGTGTACCACAGAGCTGATTATCTATTACTTAATTCCGCATAGAAGATTCCATGCACACCGTAAAAGCCATTCATTCATAGTATCCTATAAACAGTGTTTACCTAGGATGATCATCACTACATATTGTCATACCCTTATAAATAAAGGTCTGTCCAGATGTACTCAAGAAACCAGAGCAATTAAAGGGGTGTGCTGTTGCACAGTGGAGATGTAGTTTATTCTATGAAACACTTTGGTTCAATTTTATTTGCTCGCTTTCACAGTTTTATGAAACTATTTTCTTCTGCACAACACCTTACTTCATATTGTCTCCAACTGACCACTTACATTTTGAGGAGTTCAAAGAAAAGAATCTAAACAACTGCAAAATTGTTATGCTTCTTAATGGGCTGTACTACTGAGTGATTTATTCATAGAAATGATGCATATTAAGCATCATTAATGTAATTATAGTTAACAACTATATTAATGCATTCTAAATATTAACTTGCATTTAGGATTTCTTAACGAGATGCATGAAAGATTATTTTCAATACCAGGGTTGGCTACTACAAATACCTGATACCATTTAGATTGTTTTCCAAAACATTTCCATCTATGTCTTCATTGACTTCCTTATCCTCATCTCCCACCCAACAACAGATCAGATTGAGGATTGATGTAAAAACTCACCAAAATCAATCAGTCACATATGAATTTATGCTGAAATCATGTGACCATATGGAAAGATGCGATTCAAGACCATGGTGCGATATCCATAAAAGAAGACAATAAATCGTTGCCAAAAAGTGGCTGAGAAATTTCTATACAACTGCCATCTAGTTTTTTACCATAACCACTGTCAAAACTCATTTAATCAAATTATTGGTCTGTGGTGTTTCCACCACACAATCTCAATCTGTACTGCCCTAGAAAGCCCATGGCTCAATATTTCATGGTATCAATAGATACAAACAATGCTCTTCAGTTTCATACTAGGATCAGTGTTCTTTCATGCATTGCCTGGTCCAATTGTGAGCAATGCCTTAAAGGAGAACTATAGTCAAATTACATCTTTACATATGTTGTACTATACCTTAGTGTGAACCCATTC